>JAMXBD010003196.1:0-134309 GCA_024138025.1 Combretum micranthum | reverse complement strand
TACATACGACTATCCGATTTCGTATATACGATGGATTTACCCCTCTATCGGTGGTTAGAGAATGATTTGAACTAGGCCCCAAACGACCTCCTTAAAATTTCGTGTGGGTCTTGGGGTTCCAACGAACCGTACTACTAGTCCCGGGCTTTCCTTACCCAAAGCGAGCGATCCAGCTTGGCTACAACTTGAGGTCGTATTCCCCAAACGTCGTAAATCCTCAAGATGTGGCTAAGCAGCTTACCTTTCCTGTCCTACGCTGAGGAGTAGTAGCAAAATTTCAAAATGATATTCTAAGTGATATGCATGAGCAATTTATTTATGGAGAATCAAATCTGACATTAATTTATTTAAAGTGATTAAACAATAATTGTGCACATAGCAATACATACATAGAAACAATTATATCAATCACAGATCGGGTTTCGATATACTTGTTGTTCATTGATCGCACATAACAATTCACATACATAATTCCCATGATATCTCGCATGCATATCAATTTTATCTTTTCCTAAATCAATACTCTATTCTACAAGCACATGAGCGAATACATAAACGTAAAGGAAACTCATTCATTTATAGCGATCTTTATGAGTCGAAGTAATCCTCGGGGAAGAGAAGATCTTGGTCCTCGATACATAAACAAAAGAAATACCCAAAATGAGTATTTCATCCAAGATCTATTCAAATTCTCTAATTCTATTTTATTGAATTCGTCAAAATTCGCATGAATGGAAATTCCAACTTAAAATGGCCATAACTTGCTCATTTTGAGTAGGAATTTCGCATATTATATACCGATTTCTATCTACTCGAAAAGATCTATCCATTTCTAAGGTTATTTTTTTTTTATCAAAAAAAGGCATTTGGGTCTCGGAATAGTGATGTACAAAATTGTTGTGAAAATTCAAGATTTCAAAACTCAAGTTTTCAAACTTTTCTTCATTCAAGAATTCTTGTAAAAAAATATAGATATTTGTATGGTTGAAAAATCTTTTGAATATATATATAGACTCAAATCGTATGCATGAATTTAGTGGTGTTGTCTCAACAATGATTTTTTTTAAAACAATGTATCTTAAAAGTGAGAAAATACTAAGACTTGAAAATTTTCTTTTTAGTTTTGTTGGGAAAATTTCTTAAATTATTATAAGTGAGTATTTCCACTATTTCTTAATATTGAGAATAATTAAATTATCAAAAAGTAATTTTAATCTTGTTAAGATTCCTATAACTTTATTCTTAGTGGTTGAAAAATGTAGTTTTTTTCTAAATATTTCTTGGTTATGTTTTCTAAAGTTTTTCTAAAGTTATATCCACTTTAAATAAATAATATCAATGATCTTATAAGTTATTTATTATTTTTATTCTCTAAGTAAAGCTTATCCTTAGAAAGGTTATTATTTGATAATTTTGTAAAACTTATCTAAACCTTAGTATGTTGATGAAAGCTTTACATATGAGTTTAAGAAAACTTTTGTCAAACAAAGAATTAAGTTTAAAAAGACTTTCTTATTTCATTGGTTTGAAAAGAGAGTTTGTGATAACTTTATTTTATGTATTCATTGATAAAATCTCATATAGTATTATTACTAAAACTAAACTTATATAACTTTAGAAAATATTTGTTAACATAAAACTTTAAGTTTTTTTATGAAAAAATCATTTCCTATATGACCAAATTTATTTTTAAAGAGAGTTCTTATTTTTTTTTATTATTTAAGAAAACTCATTTTCATTATGGTTAAGACAATATCAACATGTTCATGCATGAATGAGAATATGTAACTATGATAAATATAACAATATCACATAATAAGATAAGATGTGTATAATAATAAATAAGAGCATAATAAAGTCAAGTATTGAGAACCTTAGCTTCATCAAGGTATCCCGGGACTAAGAATGGACTAGTCCCAAAAGAAAAAGAAAAGAAAAGAAAAGAAAGAAAATTATTTTGACTTGATATGGATAAGTCTAAGACTAGAAAGACTAGTCTTAATAATAGCATGAAACAAATAAATAAATTGCAAAGCATATAAATAAATAAATAACAGGTGAGCTTATATGCTCTAAAGAAATATATATGCATAATATACATAATACTATATAGAAGTTAGATTTAGTGCAAATAATAATAACAACAACATAATAACAATATAATGGAAAATATGAACATGAACAAAAACAAAACATGAACATATTGTTGTTTCTTTAACTCTTATGAGTCTAAGAAATATATACTAAGCTCATGCTAAGTTGTATGAATATGATGAGTATGTGTAAGAAACTTTACCTAAGGTTATATGTTTATTGAAGAGGAAAAGAATGAGTTGTAGTAATATGTGGGAAAGGGTTTTATGGAGAGAAGAGAGAACTTGGGAGAGAATTTGAAAGAGGGATTTTATGGAGTGATTTTGGTAGAGTTTTAGTAGGAAATAAGTTTTGTGAAAAAATAAAGGAGGAAGGGGGTATTTATAGAGTTTTGAAGTGGAAATTAGGTGTAATTAAATAAATTGAAAAATAATAAATTCAGAGGATAGGAGAGAAAGAGTGGACGGCAAGGCCTTGAAGAGGAGGGAAAATTGATTAGTTTTGTTGTTTTGTAATAAAAAGAAGTAATGTGTAAAGTGTGATGTGATTAAAGTTGTATCGGGAAGGTAAATTATAAGGTATATGTATGGTAGAGTGTACGAAAAAGTAGAGATAGTGAAATAGTAATGAATAGTAGAAATAATACTATGAATAGTAAACTAGACAATTAAAATACCGGTAGTAAAGAAAATACACATAAACGGCCAATAGATGATATTTTTAGTTACCGAAAAATTCTGAAACTGATATTTTTAAAAACCTTATATTTTTAAGAGTCTATTGGTGTTTTAGAATATTTTCACTATCAGGTGTACTGGGACATGGTTTTTGAAAACTGATCCCGTTTGGATTTGAAAGACACTAGAAAATTGCGAATATGATTTTTTTAAGCTTTCCTATATTATTACGAATCATTTTCCACAATTATCTCAATTTCTTTGTCTAGGGTTTAAGAACACGGGATTACCGGATCTAGATTCACTAGACTAAACATAGAACTAGGTTAACTTGAGGATTCCGGTTTGACTTACGGTTCTTAGGGTTTGCTTAAATTGACCGAAAAATCTAGGGGCTTATAGGTGGTGCAATATCCCCATAAAATACTAGGCAGCTCGTTAGCCCACTTGCCACTTTGTTGGTTTACTTTGGCCTTGAGACTATGCATGATGGTTTTGTTGATGGCTTCGACCTGATCGTTAGCCAGGGGATGTGCAATAAAGTAGTGTGGGGTAGTGCCATATTTGACACAGAAATCTTTGATCCTTTTGGAGCTAAACTACCTCCCTTTATCCATTGTGAAGGAGTATGGGACTTTGAACTTTTCAATGATGTTGGTGTAGATGAAACGTTGAACATTTGTGTCAACTTTTGCCACTGCCTCGGCCTCAATCATTTTGTAAAGTAATTGCATCTTACTATTATGAATTTCTTTTGACCTGTGGATGGAGGAAAAGGTCCGAGTATGTCTAGTCCTCACATGACAAATTGCTATGGGCTGGTGAGGTAGAGGATCGGCATTGAGTTGTGGTTGATGGGGGCAATCTTTTGGCGACATTCACATTGTTGCACAAATTCTTTTGCATCGGTTCTCATTGTTGGATAGAAGTAGCCAGCCCGCACAATTTGGGTGTGCAATGACTGGGTTTTGACATGATTGCTACATTCACCGACATGGAGCTTTTTAGGACTCATCTTGTGGTTTTAAACATCGGAGAAGGGAAAAGTTGAAACCCTTTTTATATAGGACTCTGTTGATAAGGTTATAGTTGACTACTCTACACATTAGCTTTTGTCTTCTACTTTATCAGCAAAGAGAGTGCCGTCCCTGAGTTACTTCTCTATCAATATCACCCAGCTCGGAAGTAAGTCTTCTCCTTATCAGTCTAGCACTTCATGGGATTTTACCACTATAGATTTTTTGGGTAGGAACTCGATGAACACTTGTTCTTCAATCTTTCCTAGGTTGGGGTTATCATGGAGGCAAGTTTTGAGAGCCTATCAGCTTTGACATTGTCAGTCCTTGGTATTTTGGTTATGTCCCATGAGGGTGAGTCTTGTGTGAGACATTGAATTGCCTCTATGTATCCTACCATTCTTCATTCTTGGCTTCATACATGCCTTTGACTTGTTGGACCACAAGTTGGGAGTCAGTACATCTTAAGGTTCCTTCGCCTCCCCCTCGTGTAGGGGGTGGGGGTGGTGGGGAGGGAGGGGAGGGCAGTATACTCGGTTATGAATTCCTACTTGTTCTTTAATGGCATCTCAAGATTGGTATTGCACTTCATAGGTGCTGAGGTCAATTGCATATTTCATCATTCTTCCAGTGACATTTGGCTTCTAGAGGATTGTCCTTATAGGTATGTTGGTGAGGACGATAACCTGGTGTGCCTGAAAATATAGGCGTAGGAGATGTGTAGATATGACAAATGCTAAGGCAAACTTCTCTACTTTTATGTACCTCAGCTTTGGACTTGGATGATGTGGTTAATGTAGTATATTGGCTGTTTTAGCTCGTGTCAACATAGATGACAAGCTCGATTGCTAACTATGAGGTAAAGGTACAAGGACTTGCCTACAATTGGGGTCTTGAGTATGGCATGTGTGGTCAGGTATTGTCTTAGCTCGTCAAAGGCCTGCTGGAAATTTTTTGTCGACTCAAACTTATCTGGTTTTTTTAAGGATTTTGAAAAGTTCCAAGTATCGATCCACGCTTCTAGGAAGAAATCTACCCAGAGCGGTTATCCTGCTCATGAGTTGTTGTACTTCTTTTATTGATATTAGGGGGAGGGGTTTCATTTTTAGAATTGCTTTGATCTTGTCGGGATTTTATTTGATTCCTCTTTAGGATACGACATAACCTACGAAATTTCCCATCGATGCTCCAAATGTACTCTTTTGCAGGCTTAGCTTCAAATTGTAAAAATGAAACTGATCAAAGGTTTCTTGACGGTCGCGTAGATGATCCTTAGCTTGTTTACTTTTCACAATCATATCGTTGACGTAGATTTTCATGTTCCAACCTATTTGGGATTTGAACACCTTAGTGACCAACCTTTGAAATGTGGCACCAGTGTTTTTTAAGTCGAATAGCATCATTTTATAGCAATACATGTTGAATGATGTAACAAATGAGGTGTGGACCTCATTAGTGTCCTTCATTTTTATCTGGTTGTAACCAAAGAAGGCATCCATGAAGCTCAGTAGTTCGTGTCCTGAGGTGTTATCGATGAGCTGGTCAATTTATGGTGAGGGGGAAGCAATCTTTCGAGCATGCTCTATTGAGGTCTGTATAATCCACACACATTTGCCACTTGCCGTTGGACTTCTTAACCAAGACTGCATTGGCTAACAAGGTGGGTTATTTTTCTTCCCTGATAACCACAGCTTGTAGTAATTTTTGGACTTCCTGTTCTATAGCAGCTTGCCTTTCTAGGGTGAAGTGCCGAATTTTTGAGCGTATTGGTTTATGGATCTTGTTAATATTTAGCTAATGTGTGATTATACCTGAGCTTATGCTTGTCATGTCAGCGGGTGACCAAACAAAACTATCCTTATTTGCTTACAGAAATGTGACCAGATCCTCTTTAATGTTGGGAGAGAGAGCCTTTCCCACTTTGATAGTATGGTTGAGGCTATCATCGAAGGCAATTTCTTCCATGAGCTCGGCTGGCTCGCCTCGATGTTCTTGGTTATACCCTAATGCCACATCAATCATGCATACATGATCTCTTTTTAAGCTTTGATACACAGCCATCGAGATTGTTCCTGGTCTCCTCGACATATGCTTATACCTGTTAAAGTAGGGAACTTCGCCTGGAGGTGGGGCTAGGAGACGATCATAGCGAACACCAATTGATTAGCCCTTCCTAATATGGCATTATAGTGGGACCAAGAGTCAACTATAAGGAAATCTATTTGGTGCTTAATGCCATATGGCTCGTCTCTGTGCTTAAGAGGAAAGGTGATGATACTACGAGGTTTGACAGGTCTATTGTCAAAATTGTACAACTTGTGGTCGTATGGCCTCAGCTTTGGTTTCAATTCATACTTCATTTGCTTGTATGCCTGATTGAAGAGGATGTCGCCACCGCTTCCCATGTCAATTAATATCCTTTTGACCTTCTAGCCCGATATATGAGCAGCGATAACCATGGCGTCTCGATGAGGGGTTATATTCCTTCATAATCCGTGCCAGAAAAAGAAATAGTGGAATTAACATTCATCTTTTTAGGTTCTACGTTCATTATTAGTCGAGATGTATCTGAGCTAGGCGGCAATCCTACTCTCGTCAAGGTAATAGGCCCGCCTATGATGTTATTAATTTTGTCGTGGCATAATCGGTAAGGACAGGGGTGACCAGGATGATTTTGGAGAATTTTTGTCTTCTCAGGTTCGTCGACCTTTCTTTTCTGTGCCGGAGGTTTCGGTTTTAGGTTGTGATCTATGTACTACTTCAACTAACCACGCCGTATGGCGTCTTCTATGGCGCTTTTGAGCTGTCAATAGTTACTCGTATTTTTCCCATGATCACAATGATATTTGCAATATTCATTAGAATCCTTTTGTCATGGGCTCGATCTCAATGGGGCTGGTGGGAGTAGGAGGCCTTGGTTTTTATTTCGAGGAATACATCGTGTATTAGTAGTTTGAGGGGGTTAAACTCATCGTATGTCAGGAATAGTTTTTGTTTGTCGACATCTTTAAGATTTTGGTTTTTGTTGACTCAGAATGGGTCACAGTGATCTCTTGGTCGATTCTTTTCTAAAGGTAAATGGTTGTAGGCTTGGGCTTGGTACAATCGGATTTTAGCCTTCCTTCTAGCATTCCTCGTGTCCTCTTGTCAGATGTACTCTGTTCTTTTTCCCTCACTTGCTCGAGCGTAGTAAGCTGGCACTTGGAGAAGGAGTCAAAGAATGGGCTATCTGCGATAACCCTCTGTTTGATGGCTTTCAAAGCCATGCCTTAGTTAAGGTTTGGGATCTCCAAGCATGCTTCGTTGAATCTTTCCAAGTAGTCTTTCAGGGTTCACTTGGCCTTGCCACACCATGTAGAGATAAGAGGCATTTTTCTCTAGTAGTTTGCTCGCCATAAAGTATGCAATAAAGAGGTCGATGAGTTGAGAAAAGGAACCCACCGTGATTAGCTCGAGCTTGTTGAACAAACCTAGCCGCACTTTGAAAGGTGGTAAGAAAGGTTTTACAACATACGTGTCACGCTTCGAGGGGTATCCTAAACGTGACAGTCCACCGTACATAATACTAAAGCCTAAGAATGACTACCTTAGTCATGCAAAGGCTTCCATATCATGTACAAGGCGTACATCACAACCAAGGACACATATTGGAGTAGCACAATTTACATTGATAATGATCAAGTAACAAGATAAAGGGAATACTTATCATAAAACATAAACATGATTGATTACATATCTTAGGGGCATACCCTCGCTATTGTCTCTAAATCTATATAAATATATTCCTTTAAGGATCTCCAAAATACAACATAGCATACATTACATATAAGGAATTTACAAAATAACTTCATCCTATGTTCCTATTGTCTACAAGAGTTTAAAAAAAATCCAGCTATAACTTCCTTAACATCATGATCCTTGAATAGAGCCATGGGTATACTTGTTTCAAAAATCTATGGGAGTAAGATACAATTAGCTTAGTGAGGTATTCCTTTTCATTCGCACCATAATTTCAAACAAGTCAATTAAATTTTCACGCATATGCTATGCATGCTATGCAACAATCACGTGATTATACAAATATATATAGTTATCCGAAAACCATATATAGAATGGATTTACCTCTCCATGTCGAATGTTAGGAAATTGTTGATGAAGATCCTCGATCTTCTACTGCTAGTCCTAGGCCCTCACCCAAAACATTCGATTGGCTCAGCTCCAAACCTAAAGTTGTATTCCCCAAGCGATTTGGATTCTCTAGGAAGTAACATGGCCTGTGTCTCAACATGATAACAACTAATCCAACTCTACACGTAGGAGTAGCAGCCTTCTGAGAGTGATATGACTCAATGAATGCTATGCATGAACGTTTTATTTTTCTTAAGTCAAACTTTATTAAGGTTTCTTAGGGGCAATCAAACAATTTTGCAGACAATAAGTAAGCATAAATGCAGGTAAACAATATACTTAACAAACAATTTGAAGTTGCGATATTCTTAATTCTTATTTCACACATAAGCATAGAATCACATATATATATATCCCTGAAATCTCCATACTTATTCATTTTTATCTTTTCTTAGTATTCTAATGCCACTATTCTATAAACACAAGCAAGTAACTAAATTAAGAAGAATAACTCACTTGTCCATTTCGCAATCTTTTTAGTTGTAGTAATCCTCAGGAAGAAAAATCCCATATTCCTCGTCACCTAGACAAAAGAAATACCCGTGATGAGTATTTTGTAGAAATTCTACTTAAACTTTCTAATTTTATTTTACTATGTTCGTCAAAATTCGTATAGAGGGAAATTCCAACTTAAAATGGCCATAATTTGCTCATTTTAACTCAGAATTTCACATATAATATACTGATTTCTACCTACTCGAAAAAGTCTATCCATTTATAAGATTATTTTTTTCATATAAAGTCGTTTGGGTTCTGAAACCGTAGGATACTAATTCATCACGAAAATTGTAGTTTTCAAAATACAAATTTACAAACTCTTCTTTATCCAAAAATACTTGTATCAAAATGTAGATATTTGTATAGTTTAGAAAAATCCTTTGAATAGATATATGTAGACTCATATTGCATGTAAGATTCTAATGATGTTGTCTCAATGATAATATTTCATAAAACAACGTCTTGCGGTGTTGAAGACTTGTATCTTAATAATTTTTTTCCTAAGTGTTTTGAAAGAATTTCATAATTTCTTGAGTTTTATAAGCATGTTCTTATTTTTTTTTCTAATAAATTTTCTCTTATCTTTGGTCTTTTACAAATTTTACTTTTAGTGATAAAAATGAAGTTTTTGAAGAGTTTTATTAAGTTGTTGGTAACTTATAATAATTTGAGTTGTGTATATTTTCTTTTAAAGAAGTGACTTTGATAAACAATTCTTTTTATATTTTCATTTTCCAACTTCTTTAAAAATAAACTTTATTTCTAAAACTTAGTATTTTAATTCCTTGACCAATTTTACTTGGAAGGAAATCATGTTTTAATATTTTCTTAAGTTTTTGATAATATCTATTGTTTTTAAAACCTCTACTGTTTATATTCTTTTATTTCTTTGAAAATGAGTTTATCATTTAGAAATCTTGGCAAATTTTTATTTTTCTAAGTGAGTTTATAATTTAGTGAGTTGATTTTATCTTAACTTATAAAACTTAGTTTAATTATTACTTTTGGTAAAAATTCCTACAAGTAAGCTTTTCGAGAAAAGTTTATTTATCAAATAATTTTCATTATAGAGTTTTAATAAACTTTATGTGGCTTATCATAATAAAAGAAAATGTTTATCTTGTTAGTTAACTTCTTTGAGAAAAATCATTTTTATTGTTATTTAAGAAAAGTCTTGGTAGGTCTGAAACGAAGTTGTAGAAATAATTTTTCCTTGGTGGGTGATAACAAAATCTTGATGTATATAAAAAGAGTTTGGTTTCGTTTCTCCTTTGTTTACTTGGTAAAATTATCCTGTTGACACTTAGGAAAACTTCAGGAAAAGTTTAAGAAGAAGTTATAAAAATACATTTTCTAAGTTGTTGTTAACAAGTTTCTTTATTTAGTGACTAGTTGCATAATAAAAAAGTTTTAGGTTCAAGTTCCACTATTAAAGAAAAATTCTATTTAAATGTTGTTGAGACAATATCATTATGAGAATGCATGTATATGAGCCTGTAATATGAAAATGATGAAAATATAAAAAAAAGGTAAGAAGAAAAATAACAATAATAAGCAAGGTAATAATATCAAGCATTGGGAACCTTAATTTCATCAACGTATCCCAGTCAAGCATTGGGAGCCTTTGCTTCATCAAGGCAACCCGATCATGTATTGGGAGTCTTAGTTTAATCAAGGTGTCCTGGGATTAAGAATAGACTAGTCCCAAAAAGAAAAAAGAAAAAGCAATAGAAGCATTAATAGTAAAAGCAAGTTAGTAAGAGTTAATGAGCATTAGGCTCTAAAATATATAGGTATATATATATATATATATATATATATATAGAGTTAGATTAGAAGCATAATAATAACAATAATAACGAATAATAACATCAATGACAACATATATAAAAGCATAATAACAAGATAATAAAATTGGAACTTTATATGCAAGAACAAAACATGAACATGTTGTTGCTTTTACTACTCACGTGAGTTTCAAAACAACACCATAGTCATGTTAAGTTAATGACATGGATAAACTAAATGGTTGGAAGAAGTTTACTTAATTGTTTATGTGGTAGGAAGATGGTAGATGAATGAGATATTATGTGTTTGATGATATATGATAGATGGTTCGTGTTTAGAGAAGGATTTTTGTGAGGAATTGGTTAAAGAGAGTTTTGATAGTGAAGAAATTTGTGGAGAGAGTTTGAGAAGTGAATTTAAGAGAGTTTTGTTATGTGTAATGAAGGTGTGAAAAAAGTGGAGGGAAGAGGTATTTATAGTTGAAGATGGAGGGAAATTATATGTAATAAATAAATTGAAAAAGAAAAATTGGGAGGAGAAGTACAAGGGGAGGGGCGCGGCCATATGAAGAAAGGGGGAGAGAGAGATTAATTTTTGTAATTTTGTAAGAGAAATAATTAATATGTAAGGTATGATTTGATATAAGATGTATTGGAAAGGTAAAAAGTAAAAAATAGGTGTATAAGTAGTAAGAATAGGTAGTAAGGAAAAGTAGAAATAGGTGAATAGTAATGAATAGTAGAAAATTACTATCAATAGTATACTAGATAATTAAAATACCGGTAATAAGGAAAATATGCGTAAATAGCCTATATATGTTATTTTTAGTTACCAAAAAATTATAAAACTGATTTTTTGGAAACTTTATATTTTTACGAGTTTATTGGTATTATTGGAATATTTTTTCTGTCCGGTGTATCATGGCACGTTTTTCGAAAACTGATTCTGTTTTGATCCGAAAGATACTAGAAATTTACGAATTTGATATTTTTAAGCTTTCCTATATTATTACGAACCATTATCAACAATTATTTCCATTCTATTGTTTAGGGTTTAAGAGCCTGGGATTGCCGGATCTTAAACACTAGGTTTTGTTGTAAACTTTGTTGACTTTTAGGGTTTCGTTTTGAATTCTGGCTTTGTTGAGTTATTCGTATGGTCATAAAATTTTATGGTTTTGGCCGTGTTATATTTTTGGTCCATCATCTATGGTTTATTTTATTTTATTTATGATTATTTAATATTTTGCAGTTCTTGAATCGTTTAACCGAGTCTAGAGTTATAGGTTAACTCAATTTGACTTTTGGTAAAAATTGAAAATTTTGATTCTAAAATTCACTAAAGGATTTAAAGTCTTAGAATTTTGTTGTCGGGCATTTTGGATATATCTTCTTGATTTGCGGATTAAAAACCGAACATATGATTTAATTGGTGTACGAGTGTTGAATCAATCGATTGTTGGATTTTCTATTTTGTTTTGAGGGTTCTTTTTTCTAAGGTTAAGAATTTTCATATTCGAACTTATTTAGAATTTGGTTTTAACTTGGGTCATTTTCAGGGTTTCAGTTTTGGTGTTAGACTTCTAGGATTATTTTCTAAGAATTATGAAAATTTAGGAGCTTACAATATGGCGTCTGAGAAGTTTGTATCGCCATGGTTACCTAGAATTAGGCAATGTGGTGCTTCAGGTCCATCATTTTGTCATACGATTCTAAAGTAGGCAGTGAGCTCCCATGGGGAACAATTTAGATTGGATCTTGAATGCAAAAGGCATTTTGCTTGGGATGCTTTTGCGGTGGGCTCGCTTTTAAAGCCCTCTTTAATAGTGGATAGTCTCCTCATCATGTCACGTATCTCCTCTAGTGTGCGTTCCTTGTTGGAGTCGAGCTGCGTGTCCTTTGGGACAGGAGTACGAGTGTCCCTCTCGCGACCCCGACCTTAATAGGGGTTTGCCGTCCTTCCTTTATCAAGTTTGTAATCATTGACTTGGTGTCTTGTAGTATCTCGAGCTGAATCTTGGGAGGCCACGCGCTCTCGTAAGACACTTTGGGGGACTCTTACTAGGCTACACGGAGTGCGAGCCCTCCGATGTGTGCTTTGGGATGATTTTCAGCTGTAGGATTGTTCTTGGGTAGAGGCTTTGGCCCATGGCGCTCCTGTAGTATCCTCACAATTTCTTTTAATCGATTCCTCATTACGTTTGAGTGATGAACGAACTAGAGAGGCGCCCCTTCGAGCACTAAAGGCTCGTTCTTCTAAATTCAGATCCTTCAATCCTATTAACTTTGTTACCTTAGCTTGTAGAAGGGCATTCAATCATTCATTTTCTCGATTCTAGTGTACTAGGTGCTTGTATAGGTGTTCTAGTTCCAAAATTAGACCCTCATCTATGCGATCAATGTTTGCAACAATGGTTAGTTAGGATGTGGCATTCTAGGAGCCTACTGTCTATAGGATGAGATGTAGGTGGTATAAGAGCAGAATCAACTTGATTCTTGCTTCACTAAGGCCTGAGAATTATGAGAGGGTGGTTCGTACATTATGGGCTTTAAGAGGGTTTTTCAATAAAAAAGGGCAACAGGGGAGGCCAGAATGGTTCAGAGGTTCCCATAGACGGTGCTAAAATATTGCACGAGCGAAATCTGGGCTGGTAGAGCCAGTTCCTGCAAACATAAAAGACTGATTAGAGGGACATTGGGGGTTGCCTGACACGACCACTCCCATGCTTAAGTCAGTTTACGGATAGAAGTAGGGTTTGTGTGCATAGATTGTTTATCTACTCTTACCTGTTTGTTCCTTCTTTGTCCTCCCTTTGTTTTGCAAAAGGGGTATTTATAGGGTTCTAGAATCATACCAGGATAGGTTATACAAGGCTCGGTACTTGGTGTGGCGACGATACTCGAGGTGAGGAGTTGCAGCTTCTTGGAGTGTGGCCAAGCTATTGATATCCCCTTGATCATGAGGTGTGACTAGGATGCTTATCGTAGCTAAAGAGGGTAAAAGCCCAAGGTTAAGCTGGATCAAGGTCAAGCTGGCAGACTAGTTTAGCTCGTTAGCTTAATGAGCCTTTCTGAGGTGAAGACTTAAGAGGAGGTCCCGAGTCATAGCACACAACGGGGGTGTTGTTTTCTTTGACCTTCTAGAAGATCTCGAGGGCTAGATGTCAAGAGCAGCTAGTTTCTTAGGCCTACTGGGGTTGCAAGGGCTTCGGAGCCTAAAAGACAAAGTGGGCCAAGGACTATATTCTATTATCAACACTACCAGTTAGTGTATTGGGTGCATGCATAGTAATAAAACTGGTGAGAACCAAGTCATGATCCATAGGGAGCTAATTGACTAAGTACCTAAATGTAGTAACTTTCTTTAAGCTAAGCAAAATGATATAAAATTTTTGAGCTAATCTAGTTTATCTACTTCTAAGGTCTATTGCTACAAGTATAACTAAATTAACATTAAATTCTATTGAAAGTTCCTTTTGAACTCCTTCAAAACACAAGTGTGGGAATGTGTAATGGTACAAATAGGATTTCCTTTTATTGCCTTATAATTATAACTGGGTTCGTTCAATTGAATTTTGATTAAATTCATAAGAATTTAC
Source organism: Combretum micranthum (assembly GCA_024138025.1). Classification (NCBI taxonomy): domain Eukaryota; kingdom Viridiplantae; phylum Streptophyta; class Magnoliopsida; order Myrtales; family Combretaceae; genus Combretum; species Combretum micranthum. The sequence continues at coordinate 120,450 of JAMXBD010003196.1, read as the reverse complement.
TCCCCTTTCAGGTAGCAAAATTGTAATTATAGCATAGATATCTCTTTCGAGTAATTTATCTACAATCACTAGCTAAATAACATATTTCTCTCACAAACAATGTTACACTAACTGAAATTATGATTCAAGCATGTGCCCATGTCCTAAACCACAACTTCAATTGCATTAAGATCGTAAATTCTGAGATTTAAACCAAAATAGAATGCATCCATGTTAATTGTGAAATCTTATTTTCTATTTCAATCAGATTATCAAATGCCTTTCGAGTATCACAAATCCTAATTCATAAGAAAACTCATAGATAAATTTTTATCCATGAATAGTGAAATAGAAATACCCAAAATTCCAATTCAACAAAACCCATTGTAAAAGCAATTCGACTACTCAAGAAATTCATTAACCCGTCACACAATCCTACTCAAACAAATTAGCTCATACTTAAAAATGTACTTTCATTCATAATAATATTTTGAGCACATTTCATAACAAAAGATATTGGAGAGATTAAACTTGAAATATTAAAAATGTCTTCCTAATTATTATGGGTTCAACTCTACTGTGAAGGTTCGTAATGAATAGTACCAGAAGATGAGGTCGAGTGTTGTGAGGTCGAGTTTGGGGAATGAAGTAAGGCAAATGGATGGAAATGTGCGTGAGCAAAAAATGGAGAGTGGAATGGATGAATGAAAATGATGGAAAGTGGGAATGAAAGGTTTGGTGTCGAATAGTGGAATAATGGATTTTGTATGGAATGATGGTATATGGATTGTGAATCCTTTCTATGCAAGCGATGATGGATATTTATAGTGTATGAGGTTTAGATTCTTTGTTCCTGTGTGTAGTAAAAAGGAAATGTGTGTATGTGATGAGACAGAGTGAATAAATGGACTAGACCCCTTAATTACAAAAAGAAATAAGAAAACTAAATATTTACAATCAATACACCAAAAACAAAATCAGACCTAGCTGGAATTGGTCTTGACAGGTCGGTGCATTGAACTCCTGCTGATCACTCTCTATTGAATCTGGTCGACACTTAATTGGAGCTCGGTGGAGATGACAGCTCCTGTTGGTTGGTCAAATGCAGATTTTTAGCATCATCTCAGGTGGATTACGCCTTGCGGCCGTCTTGATAGTTCGGATACTTGATTGAGAATTAATGGCAGCTCGGAGCTCGCCATACATTCTGCTCAGACCTGGAACAAGTCAGTTCAGCTGTAAGTGAGCTTGAAATAACAAATCAGGTCGGCTTGATGGTTGTGTGTGGACTGATCGTGCTCAAACACTGATATTGCTCTGTTCACTGCTGGAGTTGTAGTTCGACTTGACTGTTGGATGGACTTAGCATCAGCTTGGTTAGCCACTTGAATGCTCGGTACTGCTGTCGTTGCTGCTTAGTGCAAGTGCTAATGCTTCTGTTTTAACGCTTGGTCTGATGAAGTGATCTACACGAACAAGGAAACTGGTCAGTGCAGGAGCTATTGGAAATTGACTAGACGGCTCGGCTGCAGTTTGGATCATCGCTGCAAATGACACAGGTCGGCACTGCTTGATGAAGCTCGGTTGAGTCGTGCTTCCATGTGCTGCTAGAGCATTTTGCTGCAATTTACTAGCTTGGTGCTTGGATGTGTGTTGCAGGACAGCAGCTCGGTAAATCCTGATGCTTGGTTGCTTCATTTAATCAGGTCGGTGACTCATGCTTGGTAGGGACTCGTCAGTCGGATTGCTTGCTGCAAGAGGTGGGACTCTAGCTGGTGGAGCTAAATCTTTAGTTGTAGCTTAGTTCTCTAATCTTATAGATCAGATCGGGAGCTTGCCTTGGTCGGGTTGGCTGGAAGTTGCTGCTACTCGGGTCGATCCTTATCAGATGAAACTGCTCATGCCTTCAGAGTCATGATTTGCTGCCGTTCGAGTGCACAAGTCGTCATGGGCGATGGAATTGATCTGCTTGCTGTTCAGAAACAGATCAGGTCGCGACAGCGTTGGTCGTGATTCTGGTCTCCGGTTTACTCGGCACTTTGATCAACTTGGGAGCTCGATGATTTTATGCGTGCAAATGAATCTCGGTCGGTGGTTGATTGTTCAGCAACTGGTCGGAACTCCTGTTGCTCTTAAGGGCAACTTGATGTTGCATGGCTTGGCACGATTGAACGGTCCGAGACTTTGCTCTACATCAGGTCGGTGGTGCTCGAGAGTCATGCTTGGGCGCTCGGTAGTGTGAGCTGCTAGTGCTTGATGCCGCTGCTACTGCTTAGAGCTTGACTCGATTGTGTCGTTTGCTATGCTTGCATGCAAGCTCGGTCTTTAGATAACATTATTCTGAGCCAATTAGCGACTCTAAGTACTTTGGCTGCTGTCATTTGGTAGAAATTGCCATAGAAGATCAATGAACTGTCATAATTTACATGAATTAAGTAAAGATAAATGAATGATTTTACACATTTATCAGTCATGCACAAAACAATTTAATGCAGCTCCCTTTTGCTTTTCATTGAAATAGGTGACAAAACACCTTTTTTGCATCAACATTGCCCCAGTGCCCACTCTAGAAGCTTTACACTCTAATTCGAACATCTTGTCAAAATGTGATCACATAAGAATGGGGATAGTAGTTAAATTCTGCATAATTTCCTCAAAACTCTCTTCTATACGTTCTCCCCATTTAAATCCCCCTCCCCCTTTTATAGTAAGTTCTATTAATGGGGCTACAATCATATTGAAGTTCTTAATGAATCGGTTATAGGAAGAGGTGAATCATACAAACTATGCACTTTAGAAGCATTCTTAGGGCTAGGCCATTCATTGATAGCCTTTATTTTCTTAGTATCAACTCTTACTCCATCACCAAACAATTCCCAAAAGTACAACTTTTTCCTGTAGAAGACACACTTGGCAAGATTGCAATATGATTTTTGACTACTCAACACCTCAAATAGAACAATCAAATGCTTGATGTGTGTGTCCAAATCAACACTACAAATAAGAATATCATCAAAGTACACAACTTCAAACTTACCAATGAATTATTGCAAAACATGGTTCATCAGTCTCATAAAAATGCTGAGGGCATTAGCAAACCCGAATGGCATAATAAGCCACTCATAAAGACTATTCTTCATCTTAAATGCAATCTTCTACTCATCACAGGTCTCATGCATATCTAATGATAACCACTCCTCAAATCTTCTTTAGAGAAAATTTTGACACCATGCAATTCATCTAGCATGTCATCCAACCTAGGTATGAGATAACAATACTTAATGGTAATTCGATTGGTGGCATGACCATCATTGCATATACCCCACTTACCATCCTTCTTTGGCATTAATAATGCAAATACTAAACAAAGACTCATACTCTCCTAAACGATTCCCTTCTCTAACAACTTATCCACCTACCAACAAGTTATCTCTCTTTAATTTTTCGTTCTCTAGCTTGATAGTAAGAGGTCTTTTGAGGCCTGTTTTGCCCAGCTTTTGAAACTCTCCTTCTTACTTCTTCTTTTTCTTTTAAGAAAGGACGATCTTCATTTTGTTTCAAGGGCATTAGTGCTTTAAGAGAGCCTTTGGATCTTTTGGGCATCAGAGCTTTGATGGGGAGCTAATCACATCATCATCTTCTTCGGAGAGGGTGAAATCATTCTCTCTTCCACTATCTTTTTCTTCTTCCTTCATTGCCCCTTCTATCCTGTAGGCTGCTTTTCTTTCTTTGGAGGAAGCCAAGCTTTGTGCTAGTATAGCATTAGCTATCCTTTGTTTCCTAAGCTTATCCTTTTTTCTACTTTGCTCAGGTTTCGCCTCTAATCTCCTTAAACTGGCTTCTCTCTTAGCCTTCTTCCTTATCATCTCTTGTACATCTTTATCAGTCTTATATTTTTCTTTAGCTCCAGCAGCTATCTCTAGTTTAAGCTTATAGGATTCATGGTTTGCTGGTAGTTAGTCTGCTTTTTCCGTAGGCTCTACATAAAAGTCAATGCCATCAGGGACTGTGGCATTGCCTTCTTCCTCGATAGGACCAGTAGGGGTGGGGGCTTCTTCTTTGTGCTCCTCTCCTGTTCTTTCATTTGTCTCCTCCTTCTCTTTTGTCACCAATTCTTCTTTGATTCCCTCTTTGCTGCCTCATCTAGATCTTCCTCATTTGATAATTCATCTTGCATAGAAATCACTCTATTCCACCGTGGTTTCCTTATACATCTTTTAATTCTCTTGCCTATCTTTTTATATGTTGAGGAAATAGGTCTTCCCTCTTCTTCTTGTTGTTGATGTTGTGATGGTACTAGTGGAGCTTATTCCTTAAGTGTTTTCAAGACTATTTAAGTGATTACTTGGAGGATTTCTTCGTCAGCAAAGCTTAGAGGGTCCATTGAATCTTTTGAAGCTTCAACAAAGGTAGGAGGAGTAGCTTGTCTTCGTCACCTCATAAAATTCCTCATTAGGGTCTTCTCATTGAGAAACGTTATTAATTATGTTGTTGCCCCTTCTATGGCTATCTTGGACACATCATGATAGATGCTGTCAAGATTTTCTTCCCCTTCTGCCATATGTTCTTGCAGCTTACCATTATCATTAACATCAACTACTTTAGCCATTGCACATTTAAATCAATGACAACATTATTGTCATCACATACTCTATGTTGCATCTACTTCACTACCCACTTCCTTGGCAATCCTGCCTATCAATCTACTTATTAAGATGGGATTATACTCCTCATCTAATGACTCATCATGAATGATTAGTCTTCTTCTATTTTGTTTAGGTGCACCCTTGGTCCTTTTGTAAGTTTTAGGTAAACGGCGGGCGAGTAAGTCAAAATAGAAAAACTGCATTAGTTTTAGGATAATCAGGCTTGAACTAATGACTTCCACCACGTTTAGGTGACACTCTACCACTGAGTTATATCCCTTCCCTGTCCCATCAAGAAAAGAAATAGAATTAACTAATCCTAAGATAAAGGGTTCCCTCATTTGGGATTCTTGAGGAAGAGGATCAAGTTGGCCCTTGCGAATAGCTTGAAGCACTATCTCCCTTCAACCCTTTCAGCGAAATGTGGCAAAAGGAAGGAAAATCCATGGACTAACCCCATTGTCTTTACCCCATAAGAACTAGGAGATCATCTAAGGACGCCTTCGGCATCCAAAATTGAGAGTATCTGTCCGAGTTAGGGATAACTATTATCTAGGCACTTTATATCAAGTCAAGAATAAAGGGTTAATTAGAGGGCTGGCTTGAGTTGCTTTCGTGTTTGGGCTGGTGGTGTTTGGACTTTTATGGTATTTGTTACTAGCTTTTGAGAAATGGTATCATTGTCCTCAATTGGATGTTGAGCAAGTGACTCAGCCATTTCAATCTTTTGTGGTTGTTCTGTGGTAGCTAAAGGCTGTGTTTGAGGTAGGGATTGTATTTGGACTAATGTGGTATGCTGTGTATATGGTGAAGGTAGTGTATGTATATGTACATAGGAAATTGGTGGGTTTATGTGCGTAGTGTGCATGTATGTAAAAGGTAAGGAGGTATGGCATCATCGTCATCATCATCATTATCATCACTATGATCTGACTCAGCCATGGTAGGTTTGGAAGGTTGTTTCTTGGATTGTTGTGAAGTTTGTTGTAAAGGAGCATAGGTAACTGACTGGATTAGTTGCTTCATGGTTTCTTTCAAGTCTCCCATGTTCTTGTCATACTTCTACTCAAATGTAGCTAGCTTCTCCTTCAGCTCCTTCACTTCATTCTCTAGGATATTGAAGCTAGCTGCAGAGAACTGTGGTGGAATTCGTTGTATAGATGTGGCAACTGGCTCGTCCTTTACAGCTTCTTCAAGGTTTTGAGCCTCCTCTTCCACTAGCCCCCCACCACTAAACGCTTTCTTATTTAACTTTGTGAACTTATAGATTATATCAATAGGCCATTGGCCACAATCTTAGGTTCTTTAGGATCCTGGTGATCATACGACCTAGAAATATCCCCTTTTCTTGCATGCTGGCTTGATCCCTGACTCTCTAAGCTACCATCAGTCCCACATACATTCTCCGTCTCTTCATCATGTTGTAGAAGGGGTGGAGCTCAGCTCTAACTATGGTACTTGCCCCCTCCAACTTAAAGAAAATGCTTCGATGAGTAAGTAGTGTAGGATTCTGACACTCTTCTTCTTAAAACAAGAGGCCACTGTCTTCGAGGATGAAAATGAGCCTTTTATCACTTTTGCCACAAAAAATTTCCGTTCCTCATTTAGCACTTTTGTAGGCAGGTTCTTAAATTCCTTCCCATCAATCTCCTTCTCACTATCATATAAACCCATGGCTGCTATAAATTGCCTCATGGGAAACAGTTCTCTATACTCCAAAGGCAAAGAAAGTTACATTATCTTCTACACATGGTACCTAGTGCCTAGTCTTAAAGCTTGCTAGAAAAGCTAGAGTTACTTCTATAAATATTTCTTCCCTGATCTCAAAAACTATTTCCTAAGCTTGGTCTTCAAAATACTCCTTAAACTCTCCTTCCTACCCATAACTTCTTACTACTTCCCACTCCATCACAACATTTGCCACAATTTTTTTCTTAACTAGAAAAATCTTATATCTTGCCCTATCATCAAAGTTTAAACCTACTGGAGGTTGATAGATGCACTTACTTGTGAAGAGAGAGGCCTAGAATCATTTCTAGCATTTTTTCTTTTCTTTGTTGGTTTTGTAGTTAAATGTCTTTTAGGTGTGATTACTGCAAAACAAATGACACAATATAAATTTCTCGTTTGAAAACCAGTATAAAGAAATAACAGAACAGATTTTTGCCCTAATTTTCAACTTAAACCTAAATAAGAGTATTAATCATGGTTGAATAAAAAACTTATGACATTCTTATTGTCACTTCCTAAGGGTATTCTAGACATGGCAATCCACCACATACGGTATTAAAACTTAAGAATGACTTTCCAAAGTCATGTGAAAGTTTTAACACCATATGTAAGGCGTTTATCACAACAATAGGAGACACCGGTGGGATGTATAGTTCGAAATAGTAAATATAGCATACAAGAAATCTAGATAAATATCTAACTTCAACATTATTAGAATGTGGTTCTTACATCATCTTAGGGGCATTCCCCCGATAAATCTCCAAAGGACAAAATATAAACTTAGTATTTCACATAAAGAAACAATACTAGAACCAAAAGATGTTAAAGGAAATCTATTCTAAGATCTTCAAAAGGATTTCCCCCAAAAGCTTCCCAAAACATAATTTCGTTTGGATATATAGAGTCCTCAGCAAAAGAGATATCGGTCCTGTGTCAACAAAAGTCTATTGGGGTGCAAGCTCAACTAGCTTAGTGAAAATATTCATGGATTAACGTACTCATATAAATTCAAATAAGTTATTGAACAAGTATATGAAATGCATCAAGCAAGAGAGCAAGCAATACATATGATCAACCGAAAATCATATGTTTGAATAGATTTACCCCTCCATTTGGGATTAGTGTTTTAGGCTCTTTAAAACCCATCTTCGAAATCCGATGATGTAGTTTGTTTCGGGCTCCTACTTACTCCATCTTGAAATAGTTCTTTTGGGCTCCTATTCGCCCATCTTTGTAGAATTGCGGGTTCTGCGAACCCCACTACTATACTCTTGTCCCATCGAGAATAGTGGCTAATGAAATGAGACTAACTACATGATATGCATGAATCAATTAATATAACTCATAATATGTGATTATGGTAATTTAAAGACGATCATAGAATTTACAGACACTCCATTATGATAGCGAAACATAATTTAATTAACAATAATTCATGTCTTGATATGTTTAGTATACTTTTAACCAATATTATCATGCATATTCCATTTTTTTCTTTTTCCTACTTCTAGTGCCTCTAGCTACAAGCAAACAAGTACGTAAAAGTAGGAGATAAACTCACTCGGCCATCCTTGCCAAAATTCTTTACTCGTAATAGTTCTTTGAATATGGATCATCCCAAGCTTCGTTACCTAAAAAGAAAATCTGGAATGAGTATTTCATGGAAATTTTACTTGAACTTTCCAATTCTATTCTAGTATTTGCATTATAATTTAGATAAAGGAAATTCCAATTTAGAATGGCCATAACTTGCCCATTTTAACTCGGAATTTCGTATATTATATGTCGTTTTCTACCTACTCGAAAAGATCTATCCATTTCTAAAGTTATTTTTGTCATAAAAAAGCCATTTGGGTTCCAAAACATCATGGATACAAAATTACCACGAAATTCCTAGCTTTTAAAATACAATTTTTCCGACCTTCCTTCATCCAAAAACCTTTAAACAAATACATGGATATTTGTATAGTTGAAAAATACTTTGAAAATATATTATATATATATATACATACTCATATTGTATGCAAAATTTTAATGGTGTTATCTCAACGATTATTTCTCATAAAATAACTTGTCTTATGGTGTGGAAAACTGAATTTTAACAATTTCTTCTTTAAGTAGTTTGAAGGAACACTATAAATTCTTGGGTTATTATAATTGAGTATTTTATTATAAATTTTATTTTATAATTTTTATAAGATAATTTAATTCTTCTTAACTTAGTCTTTTAAGATATCTACAAATTTTTACCTCTAGTGATAAAATAAAGTTTCAAAATTTTTCATAAGTTGTGATAGTTTCTAATAATTTAAGTTGTATTGCATATGTCACGCCTCAAGGGTACCCTAAACGTAAGTCCGCCATACTCAATATTAAAGCTTAAGTATGATAACCTTAGCCATTCCCAAAAGCTTTTATATTAAGTGTAAGGCATGCTCTCACAATTTAGAGGACCATACATGGAATTATGAAGCTTAAGAAGATATAATAACATATTAAGAAAAGAGAATTCATAATATTCAATTTACTTATAACAATGATCTTTACAAATTTAGGGTTATTTCGCTAATTCACTAATTTATTACAAGAGTATTGGTACATCATTTCTAATACTAAACTTCTTAAAATTTCCTTATCCAAAAAGAAATTACCTAACTGTAAGATCCTCGTGGCCTCAACCCCAGGAAGGGAACCGCAAAAGATATCTATGGGGGTATAAGCTGACGGGCTTAGTGAAAACTATTTCCATAAATACTTCTTGTAACAAAATTTCAAACAAGTTTTTTAATCAAACAAATGGAATGTAACATACACGTAGGCAAACAAGGCATATAGTTTTCTGGGAACTATATGTTAAATGGATTTACGCCCTCCATTCGGGGTTTGGTGATACATAACCTCAAACAAGTAGTTTTAGTAAAAAGATTTATGCTTACGACCAATACCGTCAAGCATGTGAAGTCTACTTGAATCGAGCCTTGCTTTCGGATCTTCCGCCAAGCATTTTCTTAACACCGCCAAGCAATCGCTTTTGGACACTCCGCCAAGTGTTGCTTTTGACATGAGCTTATTATCCTTCTCACCCAAGGATAATAACCCAAATGTAATGTGACTCACATCGTGGTATGCATGAATCCATTTATTTATGATATCATAATATTATTATTATCAAATTAAGGCGATCAAAGAATTTCATACAAAGCAAGTGTTATACTAAAACAAATATTTAAATCAATTCCGGCCTCGATATCCTTAGGATTCTTTCAAGGAATTATTTTACATACATATCCATTTGTCTTTTTCCTAGCTCTAATGCAACTAAATTACAAGCACAACAAATATAGCATTTAAAGGAAATAAAATCACGATGCCATGTCGACTATTTTTCTATACGGATGAGTCGTTCACACACTCCAATCAATCGAAATAATCTTCGGGATATAGATATCCTTCCTCGAAGTCACCTAGCTAAAGAAAATACCCAAAATGAGTATTTCTTGATGATTTTCTTGAATTTTGACAAAACAATGTCAAAAGAACGTTAAAGTTCATATAAAGGAAAGTTCCAACTTAAAATGGCCATAACTTGGTCATTTTAACTCGGAATCGCGCATATAATATACCAATTTCTACCTGTTAGAAAATCTATTCATTTCTAAAATTATTTTTATCAAACTAAATCATTTAAGCCCCGAAACAGTGGCGATAAACTTCACCATGAACTTTCCAACTCAAAAACAACTTTGGTTCAATCAATCAAAATTTGTTTGATAAATACTTAGTGATCTATATAGTTGAAAAATCCTCTTTTGATAGCTACATAGCTCATATTCATTCATGCTCAAGTGTTTATTGTCCAATCATGTTTCTTGAGTAAGGAAATATTAATTAGAAGTTTAGAAAACTATAGTTTATAAGAAATTCATTTTGTAAATCTTTTGAAATGAATATTTTGTTTCCTTTGTTTTCTATGGGTGTTTTATGTTTGCTTTATTATTATTTTTAAATAACTTTTTGAAAATAAGTTTTCTTCTTTCTAAGTTCTCCATAATAGTGCTATTTTTCCTATATAATTTTCTTTGTCTATTTGTTTGTAAAGTTCTTTATTTGAAAATTCCTCATCCTTTCCTCATGTTATGTTTTTCATAGAAATCATTCTTGCATAAAAATTTATTTCCTTTATAAAAACAAAGTGGGATAATAAGTGATTTAAGAAGCTTTTTATAGTAAAAGTAGTTTCTAAAATCTTAGTGGGTTCTTTTTGTAACTTGAAAAGAGATAAATTTATTTTTGTTTAAACCATAGATCTTTTACATAAACTTATTTCTAATTGTCAAAATCTCCTTTTTGTCAATTATTTTTAGAACTTGAAATTTTGGACAACAATTTAAATGAACATGAATTATAAGAAATAATAGCAAAAATAACATAAATAATAAAGTCAAGTATTGGGGGTCTTAGCTTTTTCAAGACTCTCGGGACTAAGAAATAGACTAGTCCCAAAATAAAATAAAATGAAAGAAAAAAAAATTTGTTTTGACTTGATGAGGACAAGTCTAAGACTAGAGACTAGTCTTAAAAGAACAAGGAATAAATAAATAAATTGCATTACATAAAATAAATAAATTGCAAGTGAGCTTATATGCTCTAAGGAATATGTATATATATATATATATATATGTATAGATAATAATACTTAGATATAGTAACAATAATATGAACAAAAATAATAACATAGACATAAATAGATTTTCATGAACAAGAACAATACATAAACATAATATAGCTTCCATAACATTTAGTCTTTGGCAACTCACACTATGGTCATGTAAAGTTACATGACATGAGAAGAAGAAAAATAATAGGAAATGGTTATCTAAAGAAGACTTTGGTAGTGTTATGTGGTTTTGGTTTTTGTTGTAGGTAGAAGTTGTTTTGGAATTATTTTGAGAGAGTTTTGGGAAGATATTTGGAGAGAGTTTTGAGAGGAGAAATTGAGAGAGTTTTAAGGTAGTAATTGTGTGAAAGAAGTGAAAGAGGAGGGGTTATTTATAGAAAAATGTGGAGTGATTTTTGTGTGATTAAAATAAAAGAAAATTGAAACAAATTGAGGAGAGAGGGGGCATGGGGGGCGCGGCCATAGGTAGAAGAGAGAGGGAGAGATTTTATTTTTTTGTATTTTGTGGATTAAATGAATAATAAGTAAGGTAGATGTGAAATAAAGTTATGGGAAAGGTAAAAAGTAAAGGTTATAGGTTATGGTGTGTGTAAGAGTAGGTGTAAGAAAAAGTAGAGATAAAAGAATAGTGTAGAATAGTAATGAATAGTGAAATGTAAAGTAGATATGATTAATAAAGTACCGGTAATAAGAAAATACGCGTATAAATGCGATATTTGTTATTTTTACTTACCGAAAAATTACAAAATTGATATTTTTGAAAACCTTATATTTTTACGAGTCAACGGTATATTCGGAATATTTTTACTATTCCGGGTTCCGGGACACGTTTTTCAAGAACTATGTTGATTGGGTTCGAAACGAGTTGCGGTTTTACTAATATAATCTTTTTATGTTACCTTAGATAATTATGCACTATTCTACATTCTCAACTCCTACTTACTCTCACCGAGTTTCTTATTCGGGATTGCCGGACTTAAGTTATTACGTCTAACTAGGATTTTGTTGACCATTAGAGTTCTGGTTGACTTCTGTTTTAGGATTTTAGGCTAAACCGATTCCAAAAGTTTGGGGGTTTACAGCATATATTTTTCCTTTTAAATGGTTTTGATTGAAAATTATAAATAAGTCTTTTTCTTTTATATTTTTATTTCCTAACTTCTCTAAAGATAAAATTTTTAGTTATAAAAACTTGGTCTTTTGAGTTCTCTACCAATTTTACTTGGAAGGAAATCATTTTTCAACATTTTCTTAAGTTGTTGATAATATCTATTTTTTTTTGAGTTTATAATGTTTATATTCTTTTATTTCTTTGAAAATGGGTTTACCATTTAGAAACTTAGCAAATTTTATTTTTCTAAGTGGGTTTATAAACTAGTGAGTTGACTTTATCTTAACTTTAAAAACTAGTCTAGTTCTTGGTTTTTTTTGTTATAAAGTTGGTAAAAATCCTATAAGTAAGATTTTTAAGAAAAATTTCTTATCAAAGAATTATTAATACTAAGTTTTAATAAACTTTATGTTACTTATCATAAAAAGATAGTTTTTATTTCCTTAGTTAATTTCTTTGATAAAATCATCTTTTTATCATTTAAGTAAATTCATGATGAGTTTTGAAAAGAAGTTGTAAAAATAATTTTCCTATGTGTTTGATGACAAAATTTTTATTTAGTGACAAAGTTATATATTAAAAGAATTTAGTTCCATTTTCCTTTATTAAAGAAAGTTTCTCTTTAGTTTTGTTGAGACAATATCATTATGATGATGCATGTATATGAGTATGTAGTATGAAAAAGACTAGAATATCATATAGAATATAGGAAAGATATAAGAAGCAATAATAAGCAAAATAATAAGGTCAAGTATTAAGAACCTTAGTTTCTTCAAGGTATCCCGATCAAGTATTGAGAGCCTTGGCTTCATCAAGGCTTTCGGGACTAAGAATAGACTAGTCCCAAATGAAAAGAAAGGAAAGAAATAAAAACTATAATAATAAGAGCATGTTAATGAGAAGTTAGTGAGCAAATTAGGCTCCAAGAAATATATAGATATACATATTTTTAATAATAATGTATATATATATATATATATATATAAGGTTAGATTAGGAGAATAATAACAATAATATCAACATAATAGCATAATATCCTTAATGGAATCAATTTCTGGCGTATCACCTTGGCATTGAAACATTTCATGTGATTTACCATACCACGAACATACTACTGGAGAAGAATTATATGAATTAATATATAGGCTTCCTATGAAATCTTCAATTGTTACAAATGCCAATTGTGCTGATATTAATAATAATTTCTCTTCAGCAGCTGACTCTATCATCATCTTATTATCAGCACCTATTCCATTAAGGCTGAGACAAACAAGGTGAATCATGATAAGGATATTGATGCATCAAATCGCAGTATCTTCCCCAAGTATTTGACAAAGGCTCTCCCTCATATTGCTTAAAATATATTATCTTTGATTGAAGCTCTTCAGTACTACAAAATAGGAAGACTGGTGCTTGATGATCACCTATATCTTGTCCTTGCTCAATAAAAAATTTAAACGGCTGCAAAGAGAAAAAGAAAGCGATAGAAATGTACAAAATGACCAAAGACTAGTATTCACAGATAAAGAAGAAAGTATTTGTAATTTTTTGTATTTTTCAAATAAAAAGCCTAGTCTACAAAAGTCCTAAAAACTAAAATTAGAACCAATCACTCTCCAGCAACGGTGCCAAAAACTGATCACGCTTTTTCTATATGTCCTTTTTAAAGCTCTTTTTAATATCTTTTTTAATTCCTTTAAACAATATATTAACCTGCCAGTATATCGAGCGCATGTGTAGTAATAAAATTATGGTGAATACCAAGTTGTGTCCACAAGGAATGAGGATTAGCTCTCAATTGTATTAATCCTAATTGTAGCTAGGCAAGTCAAAAAGAAAATATTTTTGGATTTTTAGATAGAACTAATCTACAAAGAAATAGGTATTTCCCGCGCCTGTCATTGAATTAGGTTAAGAGCTAATAGATCTGAACAACAATTAAATGTATGCTATGACCATAAATACACTTGCAAATCCAAATTGCTAATGGGTTTAGTTTTATAATCAATCAATCACCAGATCAAAACTCCTTTTTCCAAAAAAGCAATTATCCTAAATTAACCAATCAATATTCCCTATTCCTAGGAAAATGATCAATTGACTAATCTGTATAATTTACCACACCCTAATAGGATTTAAATCCATATGTCTATGTGATCTGTAATCCTGATTAGATAATCAAAGAATCGATTAGAAAAGAATATTTCAATTACAATCATAATCTTTCATGAATTCCAGAATCAATCCAAAATACATGATCTGTGAAATAACATCAGCAACATGAAAACAAGCAACATTCCAATCAACAACAGATAAACATTAATCAGATAATTTAGATCACAACTCAAAACCATATTTAAGCACAAAAGGACAAGTTTTCAACACCATTCACAAAATGAATATAATAAAAGAAAAAAATCACCTTGTCAAGAAAATCTTGTTCTTGAATCCAAATTCAAATGATGTTTCTAACTAGATCTTGGTGTGGAATCCACAATCAAATTAACAAGAAAAGTTTTCTAGTGTCTAAGCCCTAATCTAGATCTAGGAGCAAAGGAAAAATAATATTTTTTTTGTACCTAGGGTTTCTCCTTCAACAAAAGATCTAACAAGAGAACAATATATATGAAAAGTCACACAACACATAGATGGTATTCAAGGCTAGCAACATGCAATTTAAAATAGCCGGCCTTTAATGAGAAAAATCAATTTTCGAAAGTGCAGATGGATGTATGCTAGTATCAAGGCCGGTCACATTGAATGTAAATTTACCAGCCTTCATTGAAATTATTGTTTTCCGAATGAAGATCGCTGGTGGTCTTTAAGCAGTGTAGGAGTAGCCTTAGGTCTACATCGGGATGAAGGTCGGCAGCATAAATCTCCCAACAGTTAGCGTTTAAGTTTTTGAAATTGTAAACATGCAAGGCTGGGTTAAAGCCTGCGGCTTAAATCTACATATGATCGATGTACAAGTAAATTCGAAGGCTAATTCTTCTACTGTTTAAAGGCTGGCAGCATTGTTTCATCTGTATTGGCTAGCGTTCGTTGTTTTATGTTGAAGGTCGGCAGCTTTGAATTCCATATAGTTGGCCTAAACTGTGCTTGTATTTGTATGATAAGTCCTTGAAGACTTGAAATATCAAATTAAGCACACTTAAGTGCCATTTCTTTAGAATTTCTATAGAAATAATAATAGTTTAGCATGATTTAATTAATGAAAAGTGAGTATAAAATTACTTTATCAAAAAACATGGACAAGAGCTAAATTTTTGTGTATGCACTACCTTGTGTATGGGAAGGCAAGGATCATACCAATTTCTGCCCACCTTTAACACAAGTAAGGAATGGACTACAGAGTAAAAAGAGGAGAAAAATATAAAAATGAACATTCTGATATATACTTTCCCTTCTTCACGGTTGTGTAGACTAGGTTGCGCATGTTATAACTATCCAATGTCAGTGAAACAAAAGTTTCAGCCCTCCCCCAAGCATGGCCATGCAGACATGTTTCCCATCCTAAACTATAAATAGCCATCTTGTCCTTGTGTTATAGAATCTTCTAGGCATATTGTAAGGACCCGCTATTACCCCTAGTTGAAATAAGCAATAGCAGTTCCCCAACCGCATATAATCTGCAGAATTACATGCAAGGTTGTCTTAAAAGGATTGTTTGATGAATTGTTCACCTAATCTTAAGGAATAAATCATTTTAATTAATAATTACTTAGTAGCTTTTCAAAACATATTAACATATATGTACACAACTTCAAATAAAGGCAGATCAAGCTAGATATATACATACATATATTACATCCACAGGCTTCTTACAAGCCTTAATCAAAATAACAAAATATAAGGCTTAACAAAGCTTTACAAACATCCATTCTAACTAACTATCTAGTCTATTACAAAAAGAATGGTTCCGTCCAGTCCTGGTCAAACTCTAGTCCTCATATTGCTCCAAGAAGTCCTCAAAATCGGAGCCATAACCCATGCTCGCATAGGACTCGTCCAGGTCATCACCTGAAATTGTTAAAAGAATGAGCCAGAGGCCCAGTACACAGCAACGAATACAAAAGCGAGATGAAGCACACAAGCTTAGTCTAAATGCAATATGCAACATCCATTCAATTATTCTTTAATCTTTAATTAATCAATCAACACGGGAGTATTCAAACTCCGGACAACAGGGATCGCGAGGGGACCTGAGTAACACTCGGACGCTCAGGGGGTTGATATAAGTAGTTCGGGTACTCATACCGACCTAGATATCGTTAAGTCAAAGAGAAAAGTAGCTTCCTCCAGGGTTAATAGCCGTTACTTAGCTCTATTTATACTCAGTCCATATCATAAAATATAGTTCACCCGTTCTCATAAACGTTTGAACTAAACTATGGTACTTCCTACCGAGTTCAAATAAATTTTCACCGATCTATACCCCCCGTCGACTACCCGCCGTACCACTTAATGAAAGTCATCTCAATGACAGGAGTGGCCTAAGCGCCTAGATCTACCGTGCTCAAACCGAGCAAGGTGCCGCTCCCCGAACCAGATACCAACTTCCATCCCAAACTCATCAAACTATGAGGGGTCGCCGTTAGGTTCATACATGACCTGGCGTAGGAATTGGATTTTAACGGCATAAAGCACAAGCAACAATCACATTTTAAGTTTTCTTATTATATATTTAAGTTTTATAAATGCCTATCCTAACAGAGACAAGCAGGTTACTGCGTACCTGTATTAGCTCGGGAGTTAGTACGGAAGGCCGAGCGAGAATCAAATACTGTTCAACAGAATTATTACAATTTTACACTTAGTTCAAGCTCAATATCAACCAATCTCATACATTATCATCCAAAGAAATTCAAATAAATCATCACAAGATTTTTAAAATAAGTAAAGGAAATCATATATATAACATAACTAGTTTTAGCTTAACTCTCATGAAAATTCATTAATTTGTTAAATCTATAAATATATTTAAATCATGTTAAATTATATCATTTAATCATCATAGTACATCAATTATCATATATCTATCTCATTTTAGATCAAATATATCCATTTGGTAAAGCAAATACCTATAAATCAATCAAAAACAAGTTTTTAACTTTATTTAGAAAATGTATCAGTTGGAAAGATGTAAAATTTAAGCACTGATACGTTTCGAATTTGTAAAAATTTAAAACATGAAAGTTGTAGATCTCTTTCTTATCTTTCCAACGCAACTTGAATCATCTCAATCGGAGATCGGATGAAAAAGTTACGGCTGATATACGAAAACATGTCAAATCTGAAAATTTAACTTTTCAATTGACACGACCAAAAGACAAGTCGTGTCTCCAAAATGTCGACCTGGCAATTTCACCACAGTCAACGACACGACTTGGGGACAGGCCATGTCTCCAAAATGTCGACCTGGAAATTTCACCACAGTCAACGACACGACTTGGGGACAGGCCATGTCTCCAAAATGTCACTTAAAATTTCAAAGAAAAAGCCTTTGACATGCTTTGTGACATGGCTTGTCACAAAAATGTCTTTTTGACAGCCCATGCTCTTTTGAAAAACGACTTTTGAAAACATTTTTATCAACTTCAAACATCATCTTTAAACACATATACAACTTCAAACATGAATATACTTTACTTTCAACATATCAAACACTTCAAATATCATTTTAAACAACTCAAACACTTCAACACTTCCAATACTTCAAAACTCACTTTCAAACAAGTAAAACTAACCAATCTAGTCCTATTACACTTCATATAATATCCATACAACATGGGTCACGAATTCATAAACAAAATATCATCAAGAACACATACAAGCATAAAAATGAAAAATAGAGAACACACTTACCACTTGGACTTCTATGCTCGATTTAAGGGTTCTAAAGCAACCTTTTGGTGATGGTTGATGTAGAAATTTACTTCTCCAACCTAGGATCACCTTGGGAGGCTTTTTGAGAAGAAGAAGAGGGTGTTAGGGCAAATTTGGGAGTGTTTGTGAATGAGGGCAGATTTTGGACGAATTTTTTTTTTCTTTTTGATAAGGTAAGGTTATGTTTATCTTTTAGGCTTTAAGGCATAAAGAGAGAGGGCAGGTGGCATTTGGAGATTAAAAGAGCTTTAATGAGACTTTAATGGTTTTGTTTTAAGGTTAATTAATGACTTTGGCTTAAGCTAATCAAGAAGGCTTATTGACTTTGTTTTGTTCTCTATTTTCTGCTACTCTAAACACATTTCAACATGCATTTATTCATTCTAAACATTCAAAACTCATCCTAAGACATATTAATATTTTATAAAATAAACATATAATTAATCTAACATATCTAATTAATCCAACACAATCATATAACATATAATTCATCAAAATTAAATTCACTATCAACATATATATATATATATACAAAATTTTACTAACTCACTCATAAAATTAAAATTAGGAATTCACGGCTATTTCACATATTTTCCAAACACTAGGAGAGCAAAATGATGAGCTTCAAGAGGAGAATTGTTGAGCTTGAACGGAAATCTCAAGATGTTAAAAAGGGTTTTATTGTTACATCATGATTATTTCTATTTCCTCTAGTTATTTTGTTCTCATTGTAAATTCTATAGAGAAGTAAATCTTTACACTCTGCATCTTGTGAAACCCTAAACCATACAATTGAATTGTCTTTGATTAATGAAAGTTTATGCCTTTATATCTACTATTTATACATAGAATTAATTGCATGTATCATTCTTATTAGATAAAAAGAGGTTTTATCTAATAAGATAGATTTTCATGAATAGAGAAATTGCATTTTTCACCTAAAGGTAGGGAGACTTTGATTTTCTACACAAAAATTTAATTATTACAAAGGGGATCATGAACTTTTATGCGATCTTATGTGGCATTAGTGAGGGATAGATCTCTACTATCTCATGTAGGGTTAGAAATTGATTAAATCGATAGAGTAAATGATTTACTTGAGAGATTCTGTAGTGCAAAGCATCAACAACTCATTAAAATCCATTATCTTAAGAAATTTAAGGTTTAGGGTCGATCAAGATGAAATGTATGCTTTGTGATTGATTACATTTCATGAAAGCACTCATAATTAATCCTAAGGTTTGCTAAATTAATTAATTAATAGTTAATCATAAATATCACTTTAAGATTTAGACTAAATAGTAGAAAAATGGCAATACTATTACTTGTTCGTTAGATCTCTATGGATGGCACCCGTAAATTTGATGCTACATTAAATAGGTATACTTGCCTTGCTCGATTATAGGATTTAACTTGGGTTTATAAATTTTATAATCTGATACGATCGATAGTTACACGTCAATAGTTAACTTATTTAAAAGATGCAAATTCTCAGAAGTTGTGTCCTTTTGATTAAAGTTATATCTTTCTACAAATATTTATAAGGTTTTATTTAATTTATAGAGATAATATAAGAGCATCCAAAGAAGTTATGTCCTTCTATATTTAGTGTATAAATGTCGGGAAAAGGGATTAGTGTTGTGATAGAATAATTATTGAACTAGAGATAAGTAGACATTTGAGAAAGGAAAAATAAATACAAAATAAACAATTTAAGAAAATCTAGGGTTTAGTGACAAGTGTATATAATTCGAGACTATCAATTGAATGTTTCTTACTAAGTAGCATATTTGTGTACTCATAATAAACCATGTAGATTGTGTGGATTATTAAAAGATAAAATCAATCTCATCTTAAAGTGTGAATCTCCACAATAAGCTTGAGTTTTAGCTCCCTTCGAATGTGAACCTTGTGGTTTTATTAAGAACTTATCAAATCGAATCCATTAAACCCACTTTATGAGTGGCTTGATCTGCCCACTTGTTAACCTTTACATCATGGGTTTCACACACGAATCATACAACAAAGCTCTTTTTTCCACATGGAGAGTCCATCCATAGAAGTTTCCCATCAAACCATTGAATTTGATACCACTTGTGAGGGAGAGGAAGAAGCCTTCAATTGGGAAGAAATTTTATACATGAACCTTATGAAAAAAAAAAAAAAAACACACCAAATGAGCTTGATGCCATATATAAACAAAAACCTCAAGGTCTTAGGTTAATAGATCTTCCTTTTATATTCTTTCACATAGCTCACATGTTCCTGTGTAGGATTTTTCAAACTTCACACTTGTATTCTAAAAAAAATTAAAAAGAGATGTGGAATAAAAAATCTTAGTAAATTTAGGGTGCAAGTGACAAGTGTATAAGTGGAGGCTATTGGTTGAAAGTCCTCTTTTATAAGTAGTATATATATGTATTTATAATAAACCACATAGATTGTATAGATTATCCCTAGATAAGTAATTAGGGTTTGGTAACTAGAATAAAAGGAAAGAATGAAGCCTAGTTATATATATATATATATATATATATGACTAAAACTTAATGATGCTTAATAAAACTTGTTAAGAAAGGTTAAAAATTGATGGGTCCATAACAATTCTATCAATATATTTTCAATATCTTTTAATAGGCTTCAATTGGATATTTAATTACTTTGCATTTATGTCTTTTAATAAGATTTTCTTAGGCATATCTTTTAATTATGATTTAATGTCATTGAATACGATGTCTTTTTTTTTTTAAATAATATTTAATATCATTTAGTAGGATGTCTTTTTTTAGTCTATTTTCCTTTTTGACAGCTTTCAGGCTTGCTTATAAATGTATGTCCTAAGGCAATGGAGAAAACAATTATCAATCAAAAATATAGAATTTGAGCCATTTTGCTCTTTTCTTTCCCCAAAAATTTTTGAATTACACTATTAATTTTGATTTTTGATACCATTTACCTAGGTATTTGAAGATGACTTTCCGGATATTCTGAGAATCAACAGAATGTGATAGTTATCTCTTTTCTTTCATTGCTTCACTTGGTATTAGAGCAAGGTGTGTAGGTTCATAGTAGATTCTGGCAGCTGAGAATATATCAATAGAGGCATATAGAAGTTAGGCGTTGAACCTGAGTCGCACCATAAACCATACAAGCTAGCATGAGTGAAGATGGGAAGTGAAGTAACCGTTTCTAAATGGGTACTAGTTTCATTTTCCATAGGCTTTGTATATGAAAATTCTTTATGGTGTGATGTATTTGCAATGGAACTTGCCACTTACCATTAGGGAAGCCATGGTAATATGATAGGAATATGATGCATGATGGTAGAGTGAGAGTAAGAATTGTCTTGATTCCTAATGGAGTTCAAAACTGTGAAACAAAGTGTTAGTAGTAGTATGTTGTCTATGACTAGATTTGAAGAAGAGCTATAGGATGCAAAAGCTGTTTTGACATGGTAGGAAATGAAGTAGAAAAAGAGAGTATTGACAGGAAATGGAGTGATGAAGAATTTGTTGTAGGAGATTTTGTATGGGTTGTTATTACAAAGGACTGGTTTCCTACAAGGGGTACACTAAACTTTCAACTAGGAAGATTGGGTCAGTTTGAGGTCATCGAGAAGATCAACTTTATTACAACATATTGAAACTATCCAGCCACTTTTGAATTGATGATATATTTAATGTGAAACATCTCATTCCTTACATTGAAGAAGTTTAGACGATGAGAAGTCAATGGCGAATTCTATCCACCCTGAGGAGGATGATGAAGCAGAAGAAGTGGCAAACAGATACCTGAGAAAGTGTGGTAAAGATCGGCTAGTAGCATTTCCATAAATACACGTCCTTATCTCGAAGGAAACGGGCCAATAGGAAGAAGTCACTCCATTGGGGGTAAACTACTCGCTTTTATGACAAATTCTTTCATTAGGCCTTCAAATGAGCAGTTTTTATATTTATGGAAAGTTTTAGTTTCGAATAACTGTATAGACACTTCAGTTTTATATATCGTTTGTGGGATTTTTTTGGTGCTTTTATGTGCTTTGTGTTCTTAAGTTTTAGGAATGTTTATTTTTGGAAGTTTTTCAAATTCCATTTTTGGCAGATTTCTAGCCTGCTTATATATGTATGTCTTAGGATAAATAAGACAATCAATTATCCTTTTCAAAATATAGAATTGAGCCATTTTGCTCTTCTTTTTATCTAAATCTTGAATTACACTATTAATTTGGATTTTTTATGCCATTTACTTAGGTATTCTTAAAATCAATAGGTATTTGAAGATCGCTTTTCGAGTATTTTGAGAATCAATAGAACGTAATAGTTATCTCTTTTCTTTTGTTGCCTCAAAAATGCTCAAGAAAAATTTAATAAATCCTTGTTAAGAGCCCATCAATTCAAAACTCTTCAAATCATCTAAAAAAGGGGGAAAAAAGGTGTAATTTTTTGAATCTAGCCATCAATCTGAAGAATTAAGTTTTAACATAATCAGTTTGGCATTTAACTTACAAATTATATTTTAAAAATCAACACTTCTAAAACGTGATAGATGTTACAAATTATTATGGAAAAATGTTTTTAGGATAATTTATGTAAAAATCTCATGTCCACTACAAGAAATTTTGGCTTTAGAGACAAAAAATTCTGTCTCTGAAAGTGAAAAATCTGTCTCTAAAGATTTTCAAAGACAGATTTTTCGTCGCAAATTTCTGTTTCAAAAATCATCGTCGCTAATTCTTTTAGAGACAGATTTATTTTCCGTCGCAAATTTGCTACGGAATTTTTGTCGCAAATTTGTCCCTGTTTTATAATTAGATATTTTTAAATATCCAATTAATAAATATTAAATAAAATTATTCCGTCGCAAATCTGTCTCTGATTCTAAGACAAATTATTAAAAAAATACACATTTGCCTCTTATTTATCCTTCCCAAGGGTCACCCATCATAGAATGCTACATACTAAGCACACTTAACATTGGAATTTTCACAAGCACTAAACCGATAAACCAATTCATATCTTCATGAGTAAAGTTCTACTATTGTTTATTTAAGAGATATTACAATTTACAATATTATAATTATAAAACATTTTACATATTTTTTATAATTTATTTTTATTTTATAATTTCACTTTACCTATTTATTAAGGATTTTTCATTAATATTTTATTAAAATAATATAAATATTAATATACAATGTTTACATTTATAATAATTATTTTAAATATATATTTATTATAAATATATAATATTTTCAGTAGCATATTATAATTTTTTTTCCAAATATGATATTATTATTTAAAAATATTATATATTATGTAAATATAAATAATGTTATACATATAAATTTATATATATTTAATGATATATTATAATTATACTTTTTACATTACTTATTTAATATTTTATATTAACTTAATAATTTGCATATTTTTAATTAAATGTGTTTATTTTTTATTTCATTTTTGTTACACTTAATAAATATAATATAATATAAACAATATAAAAATATATTTTTCATTAATATATTAATAAAATAATATATAATACACCAATTTAAATATATTTAACTAATTATTATATATTATATATTTATTACTTAAATATACTATATTTTTACATAGGATATTATTTTTTACCCAAATATGTTATTATATTTTAAATAAAATATAGTATGTAAATATAAATTATGTAAGATATATATAATAAATTTTTTTATATTAAAAAAACATATGAATAGGCATAATAAATATATAATAAAAAATTATAAATAATATGAATATATATTTTTTATTAATATATTGTTAAAATGTAATATATTATTTATATATTTGTATATGTTTAAATATACTAAGTTTACATTTTATATTAATTATTTTATTTTACAAATTTTATTATTGAAATATACTTTATTTTTAAGTAGTATTTTATGATATTACTTGTATATAACATATTATATTATTGTTATACACTATTTTATTAAGTTGTATAATTTGATTTTTTATATAAGTTATTATGCAAAAGAATATATAATAAGATATAAATATAATATTTATATTTTAAGTACTATTTTTAACTTATGCTTTATAATATATAATATGTAATGTAATAATAAATATATTATAAATAAAAAAATATATAATTAGTTGTAAATAACATATGATTATACATATTATAGTTATTATATAATAAAATTAATTTACAAATATAATATATGTCCTTATTATATAATGCACATTTATATATATTATATTAAATATGGATAATTAAAACTAAATTTTAAACATAATTATTTATATATTAATATATGTAATAATTTAATTTAGAGACAAATTTGCAACAGAATTAAAAAAATAGAAATTAGCGCAAAAATAATTTATTTCCCTCTAAAATCAGAGATAAATTTGCAACGGAAAAATTTTCGTCGCAAATCAATGTGTAATCCGTCGCAAATTCCGTCGCAAAAGCATATAAAAATTAGAAGATTATTCATAATTTATGTCATCACAAATCCGTCGCAAATCTGTCTCTAATTCATTTTTTTAGAGACAGAAATTTTCCGTCGCAAATTTTCTGTCTCTAAAGGCTAGTTTTCTAGTAGTGGTCACTGAAAATAATAGTTACAATACTTAAACAAGATTATTCCAACGTAAGATTTGGATGAAGAATTCTTTTTCCCCCTTAAGATAGATTACTAAAAAATCCATCATTGAGAAGGCTTTAAGAACAAAAGTCAATCAATGTAACTCTCTGGAAAATATAAGTGCTAAAAAAATTTTCGGAATTACATATAAAAGATCAGTGGAGGTAAATTTAAGGGAAAGGAAATTTCAGGCACCATATGGAATTAATTGTCTTAATTCCATCCTTCTTGGAAGAGTTATACACGTAACGCCTGCATTTTTTCTCTATTTTTATTTATTTATTTATTTTATTTTTGCAACTAGCCCTAGAGATAAGAGAAAAAGATGATAATAATCCGTGAACACAATGCAATTTCAAAATTGTAAAAATTACTCAACTAGCTTTTGATTAAAGTCATGAAAAGTAAGAGAAAGAGCGTTGCTTGGCTTGTGACTTGCATTAATATAAAGGTGGTGGTGAAAGTGATAATTTTAGCTCCTCCGTTCGGTGGTAACCTGTGAGCTGATGGAAATTACTCCACTAGGCTCCTTCTCTCTCCTCTCTTCCGTCTCTCTCTCTCTCCTCAAAGCCAAATCTAACAGGCAACTTTTGTCTTATTCTGGTATATATGTACAACAAGAACTCTTATATCAAGACATTTTTACATTGTGTCTTAGTATCTTCTCCCTCTTTTTTTTTTTCCCCCAAGCAGGTAATTTATAAAATTATGCTGTAATGACAACTCTTTCTTCTTCTTTTACTTTTCCATCCAGATTATCAATCTAGGATTCTTCCAATAGTTATATATTATCATTCGTTAATCTAGAGAAACTAATTATTGTATTATCCATATTGAATTTGATAAAATGGTATTATTGCATATCTAATGAATTCGTTAAGATTCAATTACATGTTTGTTGTATTAGCAAGGGTTTTATAGTACGTATTATATATACAAAGGTGTGACTTGTCGTTTAAGATAGCCAAACTTTTGTAATGTTTTTGGGGCAAAGTTCCAAGAAGTGACAAAACTCATTAGGGTTTTTTGTCTTTGCATGAACCCAGCTCAGTGAGGGACCCCCTTCGTCTTCGATCGATTAAAGTCATACTTGTATATAAATGGAGAAAGAAGAGAGCTTCTCGGTAATCTATTATCTTCATCACTCCATCTTCCTTGTTTGTACAATTTTTGTCATAGAAAAAAATTCAGACAAAAAAAACAAAAAAAACATTTTTACTATTGTGTTTCCGATTCCGATGTTGTATTATTCTGATTTCGATGTTTTCTTTCAGCCCTCCGTGCACTCGAATAATTTTACAAATATTGATTACTCTTTGGATCATAATCATCTTCACCAACACCATCGTTTTATCAAGTCCCACGTTGGAGAAGCATCGTGCAATACAAATAACAACAACAACAACATAATAATAGTAGTAGCGGGGTTATTGATTATATGTTGAGTAATCATCCTCAACATCAACAATTTCCCTCGGGAGGATTATTTGGTGGCCCGAATTCTTCCGACAAATTGAGCTTCGCGGATGTGATGCAGTTTGCGGATTTTGGCCCTAAGCTGGCATTAAATCAAATGAAGAACAACGAGGAAGAAACCGGACTTGACCCTATTTGCTTCCTAAAATTTCCTGTCCTAAACGAGGAAAAATCATTGGAGTATCCACACGAAGAGGATGGAACCATGGAGAGGTATAAGGGTGTAGTGAACATTGAAGATAAGACGGGATTAATGGAAGATCATGACCGTGAAGTTTATATAGAGGAAGAGGATGGAAATTGGCCGGTTTCACACAACGCGTCGTCGGTGCATCAATTTCTTGGTGAAGAACATGTTGAGAATAAAAAACAACCCTTTAGTGGCGGCTGAGGTAAAGGGTAATAATAAGAGGAAGAGACCAAGAACAATCAAGACGAGCGAGGAAGTGGAGAGCCAAAGGATGACTCATATAGCTGTTGAAAGGAATAGAAGAAGGCAAATGAATGAGCATCTACGGGTGCTAAGATCTCTCATGCCCGGTTCTTACGTGCAACGGGTATGTATATCTATATTTGTTGATTTTATATCTTTGTGAAAATTAAAATCCACTTCATATCTTTTAAATTTTGGTATCATATTATACATGTAGGGTGATCAAGCTTCCATTATTGGTGGAGCTATTGAGTTTGTAAGAGAACTTGAGCAACTCCTCCAATGCTTAGAGTCCCAAAAACGGCGACGGCTTTACGGAGATGGTGGTGCACCTAGGCCGATGGGCGGGGATCCATCATCTCTCCCAATCGGCCAACCACCACCACCACCACCACCGCAACCGCAATTCTTCCCCCCTCTCCCACAAATGATTGCAAACGATCAAATCAAGGTTGTGGACTTCGAAAGTGGACTGCAAGAGGAAACGGCCGAAAGCAAGTCATGTCTTGCTGATGTTGAAGTTAAGGTTTTAGGGTTTGATGCCATGATCAAAATCTTATCTAGAAGAAGGCCCGGTCAGCTTATTAAGACCATTGCAGCCCTTGAAGATTTACAGCTTAATATTCTTCACACGAACATCACAACCATTGAGCAGACGGTACTATACTCCTTCAATGTCAAGGTAATTATAAAAATATATATATTTGTACATTTAAAGTTTAATTTCACACGGATCATGAAAAAATATACGGTTATTATAGCCATATATAACATAATTTATTGAGCAAATTTAAGCAAGATTAGAAGTGTGAGGGTCTGATCAAACTTGGGATGGTAAAATTTAAGGTGCATATTATCATAATAATATTAAAAAGCTGCAGATTTTATTGGTTTTTAGTAAGAAGAGGTAGTGAAAGGAGATGGCAGTGATCGGCTACAAATGATTGGGTGACTAAGAACAGCGAAAATTACCATATGGGAAATATAATAATAACAACAACAACAACAACAACAACAGCAATTTTCCATTAACATATCTTGGCTGTTATTCATAGCCTCTCAGCCATCAACTGCCTTTATTCTCTTGCACCATTATTTTAAGCTAAAAACAATAGGTAAAAGAATATAATATTTAACTATTTTAAAGTTTACAAATGTGAGAAGGATAGAAAAAAATAGGGAGATAGGTTTGTTGTCACTAAATTGCTGCTTCTTTTGTGTTCTTGAAAAAATACTATATCCATCATAAATAGATCTATGGTTTAATATTTATATTCATCTACAAATAAGTCGTCTATATATGTGGGGGTTTTATATTTCCGATGCATTGGATCCGATATCATTGGCGAATATATATATCTATATATATTTAAGGATTACTTTATTTTCAAATATATATATATATATATTTATACCTATATACTAATACCACATAATAATTAGGACTTTGAGAGATGATATAAATTTTCAGTTGAGACATATTGCAAATTAATTCAATTATATTTGTGCCTTTTCCTAGTATATATTATATTATAGTAGTTCGAATTCATGGTACCTCTAACTCAGTCTACATCCCCTCTTAATGAAACTCATTCTTATACTCTTACAAATTTTATCAATGTTAACCTAATCTGTCCTATGTTCTCCTCTCGATATATATATATATATATATATATTTCAGGTTTCAAGCGAAACAAGATATACAGCAGAAGATATAGCGAGTTCGGTCCAACAAATTTTCGGTTTTATCAATGCCAATTCTGCCATTTGATGTATAATAAGCTGATACAGTTAGGAAAAATTGAAAAGTTATTATCAGAATTAGGGAACACCCATGTGCTTGTCTTGTCAGTTTTTACCATTTTCTCTTTGCAATGGATATTTTGATTTGTACTACCAAATATTAATAACCATTAGCATAAGCGGCCCCTTCAACCCCCCCTTTAGTCTGGGTTTTTATTTTTTTTTTATCTTTTATATATAAGCTTGTTTATTTCATAAAGGAAAAAAATTAGATATATATGCTACATATATATATATATATATATATATGTTATAATGAGTAATACCCATATAGTAGTGATAAATGATAATACAAAAAAAAACAAATATTAATGTTTTATAAATATATAGTATAATATAAAAATTTATGATTATGCCCTTGTTTTTTATTTATTTATTTTCAACCAAATGAATCACATAAAATATTGAGCCGATCAGATTTATATCTGCGTTATTAAACCATTAAAATACTTTTTATATTGAATTAATCAGTTTACTAATCAAACAAGGAGTTGGATAAAACAAAAGTACCTCCAAATACCCGCATATGATTTCCGCTAGACATTTTTGCGCTGAGCAAGGAAATCCATATATAACGAGGAATGTGACAAACTTTGATTGAGCTGTGTTGGATCAATTCTTTGCAAAAAGTCAAAATTGTGGTGGGGTTTTGGACCTTAATCTTTCGCCCAATTTCATATTGATTTCATGGCAAGCCTTTCAAAAACTTAAAAAGTCCAAAATCATTCTAATTTAACAGAAGAATGGTTCTCAATGAATCACAGTAAAATTTTAAGCTATGTCGATTGTCAACCAAGATATGTAATAATGTATTAAATATTACTTTCAAAACCGATAAGACGCCAGTTTAATATCGTTTTTCAACGTTGGGTTTCTATAGGTATAATAAAATAACGAAAATAATATAGTACAATATAAAAAGAATAATATAGTATAAGGTTTTATACAATATTCAGCACGATGAGTAACACCTTTTTTTTTTTTTAATGTAACACTTTAATTATATTTTTCCATTCTACCACCATCCTAATATCATCATTAGTATCACTGCTACCACTATTTCACCTACTAGCATCATAATACTAGTAAGCAGTAATAATGTGATGATGATAACTATGACTTGGTATTAGTGTTTTGTTGACGACGATGATAATAACCGTGGTCATGGCAATGGCAATGATAATGGCATGGTCATAGTGGTAGTAACAATAACAGTGATGATCATATGACTACCTTTGGATACTTAAATGGTTAAGTTGGGATCTTGGTAGGGTACTATTTTTTTTTCCTTTGCTTTAATACATTTATACCACCAAATTGCGTGAATAAAAATTTTAGATTTTATTAAGCATCATAAGCAGTGCTTTATTTAGTGACAAACTTATTTTATAAATTAATCCGTAATACAACAACTTTGAACCGATAGTATCTTAAAAAAACTGCAAAGGTAACACCAAACCACAATAAGTCTGTCCGTTTACATCCAACAAAAAGACATATTCTTGCCTTTTAAAATCGACAAGCTTATTTTTGTGGAACTTTCGATGAATTAAGAAGACATCTTTTAAATATCAGTTTTGCTTAAATAAAAACGAATAAAAATATATATATTATACATGAAAAGGAAAAGAGCAAGTCGTAGCCAAGAAGTGTTTTTGTCCCTTGTCTTATTGTGAGGCAAGAAAAAGTTTATCGCTTAAAAGGGATAAAGCAATGCCTTTTTGGTTAGTACTTTCTCATATAAGAAACGGGGCAATCCCAAAAATTCAGAAACATCAACTCTGGGAAAAACAACTCCCCTAAGATCCTTCGGCATAATACCTCTAACACTGACAGGCGGCTAATTTAGAGTAGTAAAACCTTGGGGCACAACTCTAGGGTGAGCAGCCATAGCATCAGCTGCTCTCTTTCTTTTTCTATATGTGCGTACTGTATAACCACATGTCAATCTCTATTTAACACCTCCTTAATATCTCAAAAATGTAAATTGAAAGAATTTGTAGGAATAGCATAACATTCAACATATTAAGAACAACCATACTATCAATTTTTAATAAGTTTTTTGCATTGTCCATTTAACTTGAAATCTTAAGAATTTAAAATTTTTATAGATTTTTGGGGTGATGCATCAACAATTTAAGAACTATTTTTTTTTTTTCTAAAAATCTCTTCACTTTATGGACAAGGTTTTTAAAAATAATTCCTTAATATTGAGTATGACAACAATTGCGCAAATGAATGAATATCTCCTATATATATATATATGTATAAATAGAAATGTTTGACATCAGCCACGTAATGGAATCTGGTACTCAGGTAAAACCTGTTCCTATATAGTTAAATACCTTAGTTTTGAATCTTTATGTCAAAAACCTTCGGATAACAATGACATAATATTGCATCACTCTGCAAAGTGAGTGTTATAGTAAGATAAATGGATTGATTTCAAGGCCACATGAAAAAATTGCGAAAACACTAAAGCTTAGTTTCATATTAAATTTTGATTATTTCTACTAATACAATATTTTGGGAGATCAAACACTAAATTATAAATCATTCTTTTTCTTTTTTTGTCAAAACAAGAAAGAAGTTAATTATTGTACGTCGAATAAAAGCAATGGGGTTTGCACTCACCTTGAGATTTTATAACAAGAATAATCTCTCTTTTATTCTACTATCATGAGGTAACATTTAAATGCTTTGATATTCTTACCCGGGTTTTTCGCGGAATATATGTTAAGGATATCACTTTTTGACATCCTAAGGAATTAAAAGAATTTTTTTAATTTTTGGGATTCTTTGTAAAGTACTTCAAAACGTTGTACAATCCTTGATATCTTTTATTTTTTATTATTTTTATTTTGTTAAGTATATTGCATAAAAGTATATAAAACCCATAAAATTTATTAAAAAAATGAAGAATTTATATAAAAAACTTAATATAACGATGAGATTTTTTAAAATAAATTATTAAAATGCTAATGCCATCTTAAATACCTCTCAGATATTCTACAAGATACTGTATGCCCGGATCTAGGTTTATTAAAAAAAACTGCTGATTGTTCTTCTGGAAAATAAAAAATTGTGCCGAAACTCGTTCTATCTCTGCTCTATGGGTCCAAGCTGAGACAGGAACTGGTATGAAAGTTGACTGCAACAAAAAAAAAAAAAAATAATAATTCAGCTTCGATGGACATTATGAGGTGTGAAGTCAACGTGTCTGGCACACCACTATTCCTTCTTGTTATGCCCATGGTTTGGTTGACCTGTCAGAAAAAATAATCCAATCTTTGGTGTTACTAGGCTGCAGGGACTCATATCCATCAGAATTCGTCCCTACAGTATCCACATCAGTTAATCGTTGAGCCAGAAACCTCTTCCTTTTTTTTTTTTTTTTTTCCTCTAAATTAGATATGTAGATTTTAAAATTGATTAATTTAGTATTTAAATTTTAAAATTAACTGATTTAGTATCTTAAAAAAAGTTTTTTGTATACCAATAGTGCTCTGTCAAGTTTTTTTAATATCAAATTGATTAATTTAAATGTTCTTTAAATATTAAATTAATCAATTTTAAAATTCAGATACTAAATTAATCAATTTAAAATCAAACTAATTACATATTTTCTCAACCTTTAGATACCATGATTTATCCTTTTTTTCCAATATTAATATCGATGTCTATATACGTTTAGCATGCCAAGTTTCATAGGAAAGAAGGTCAATTCTTATATATAGGTATTAATAAAACTTTCGTACATATAGTAATAGAAAAAGTAGTTTTTTGAATAAACTTTTATCAGCGTTTACTCAATACATATGTCAAATAAGATCTTATTTGTATTCACATATTATATGTATCACATAATATATAACATCCAAATGAATCTTTTAAAAGAAAATTGTTAAGGATTTAATAAAAGAAAATTTTTATATTTTGAAATAATGATGAAATATTTTATGACAATTTAAATGGATTAAAAAAAAATGAGAAGGCTGTTTATATGATTTCCCACTTTTAAAACTTTTATTTCATATTTGGGGTAAATGCCACACTCAATATTTGAATTTTACCTAATTTTACGATAACTACCTAAAGTTTTAAATACTAATTTATTACCTATAAACTTTTTAAGACCATTTGTAAAATCTAAACTAGGTAGTTGTTTGTAAAAACAAAAAAAAAAAAAAAAGAGAAAAGGAAAAAGAAAAGAAAAGAAAAGGCAAAGTCACAATTAATTGGAAAACTAGATAAATGCCGACCAAATTAATGCTTATAAATTTTAGATAATTAATTACAAAATTCAGTAAATTTCAAGAACTGAATGTGACACTCACTCTTATATTTGTTGTATACATGTCTAGACATCCTATTAGGCATGTTTAAACCGTGGCTCATCCTTAATCAACCCAAAGGGTTGGCGAACCGACCTCAATCAGGATGGCTTGGGCTAAAACGTGGGGCCCAAATGTGCAATTTGTAATTTAGTGATATGAGTTCATATTAATTTTTCCTTCGCTTTTCAAATTATCATCCTCATGTAAGTTATATTAAAAGGGATAATGATGTAAATGATATGAATTTTGATAAAATATGCAATTAAATACCTAAATTTGAAATTGATCAGTTTTGGTACTAGAAAAACTTTGAAACAAGTAAATTTAATACCTGAAAGACTTTGATAAAGGTACTATTACTATTAGCATGCATAATTTTTTTTTAAGTACTAAATTTATCATTTTCAAAGTTTAGGTATTAAATTAATCAATTTTAAACTTCAGGTATCTAATTATATATTTTGTTGAAATTCATATACCATTTATAATATTAACTCTATTAAAAAATTACAATTCAACACTATCATGGTATGTAATCATGTCAGTTGTATTAAAAACTATAAAATATGTACACGTCTAAAAATGCACATATAAGTTATAAAATAATATAGTAGATTTTTGTGAAAATGAATTAGAGTATGTTTATTTGTGAAATTTAAAATGTGTACATATATATATATATGTATGATTGGGATCTGGTTCATCAAAGCCAACTATAAACTATTGGATCCACAGTTTTAAAACCAGTCCGATCTAGATGAGGCCTGATTCTTGACCCACGCCTTCCGTGGAGATGTCTAATATCTGTCACTGTGGACCAACCTCCATGCCCGGAATTGACCTCTCTTCAATTTTGAACATGCTCGGTACTTTCATAATTTTGCTAACAAGTCATGCTCTTGCCTCGATTCTTGCAACTACTATGTAAAGTTGATACGCGCAATATGACAGCTTTTGTGGGGCTCTGATTTTGGCTTCTTCTGGGTGTGCTCCACTGATGTTATGACTGTACCTCTTTAACATCTTCCCAAAGTCAAAATCCAAGAGATGGGAGCAAATACATGGGAAAGAACATTAGTGTCGTGATGAACGCATCTTAAGGCCATAAAAGCTATACTCCGAGGCATTGTTTGGATATTTCTGGTCTCGGCTATACAATGAAGAGATAGAAAATTAAGAGGAAAGAAGATGGAGATAATATTATATATATATATATATATATATCATGCTGTTTTTGCCTTTAATAAACCGTATGGACTTATAATTGTTGCTAATTATAAATAATAACTATATAACAAGGCTATCTAAGATATAAATTTCAAATAAAGCAATCAAACAAGGCTATAAATTTTTATGTATCAATTATTAAGGTATGGAAATTTTATGTATAGTGACCCAATATATTATTTCCAGTATTGAATTGGGAATACAATAAGTTAACAAGTAGCCCCAAGTCATATATACTACTTATTACTTATTTTGATTTCACTATTAGAGAGAGAAAAAAGAAAAAGAAATCATTTGTATTGACTCATAAGGTCAACCATTAAACTAGTTTTTTTGTGTCTTATGCTTTTGTATATTTTTTTGTTGTCCTAGTCATTCAGTTTAGGGATTTGTGGTATCATAAATCCCAACAAGTGGTATTAGAATGCTCGTCTTTAAGATTAGAGTTTTAAATTTATTGTGATCGTATGTATAAGATTCTTTTTCTAAATCTTTAAAATTAGTGTTTTCAATGGAACAACTTCAATGAATAATGATTACGATTCCTAAGATAATAAGGGTATGGCTTGGTTTTTAGTCATGTAACAATTGTGAATCTTTACTAATAAAGCATGAAGAAAGGTTGCAACTCTGATTGAACCATATAGAGGGAGCAAATTATGAAGCATGACTCATCATTATTAATGGATACAAAGCACTCTTGGTTACAATTATAGCAACAAAATATATGAAAAGTGTGTCTATTGTTTCAAGGTTAATATATATCTTATTTAAGTACTATTTGTCCTTTTTTTCCCTTTAATTTAACTCAATATCTTCATGCAAAACCACTTAAACATCCTAAATCTTATACCACAATAAATATTCTTTAAGATTAGGGTTGCTTTTGTCTTTTTACCTCAAGATTTAAATCTACCTATAAATTGAACAATCAAACCTTTTGAAAGGTCCTTACTTTTTTCTAAAAGTTCCTTACTACTTTCAAAAGTCCAAAACCTTTATTCTAGACTAGTAAAACTCATCACATTTTTCACTTTCTATTATAGTTTTTATATCATAATATTACTTTATCACTTGTTTTCTATTTAAAAATCATATTTCACAACAAGTATTGGTAAAGTTGAGAACTTAGTTCAACCAAGATATAGTTAGGTTAGTTG
Source organism: Combretum micranthum (assembly GCA_024138025.1). NCBI lineage: Eukaryota > Viridiplantae > Streptophyta > Magnoliopsida > Myrtales > Combretaceae > Combretum > Combretum micranthum. Next base: position 85,340 of record JAMXBD010003196.1, on the reverse strand, counting down.
GTGAATAAGGACCAAATGATTAAAGTAGGCTTGTATTTAATATAATGATAGTGTATGGTGTCTAATTATTTGGAGTTAAAGAGTTGTGGAAATCAATTACTTCTTGATATGTTTGTATTAACTATATGAAAATACATTCTTTGCGACTTATGGTTGCTAGGTCTAAAAAGTAATGAACTTAACAAATATTTACACTTATAAGTGTGCTAATTATGCTTAACTATGGTCAGTGGATTAGAAGTAGCGATGATTATAGTGCAACATCTTTTGATGAATGTATGACTTTGCTTCTTACTAATAAAGGAAAAAGCTCCCTAGGTGAAGTAATGCATCAAAATGATTTAAAGGATAACTCATGAACTCTTGAGTGTTGGAGAATAGCCATTATTGTATTTATGTATTATTATATATTTATGTGTGTCTCAGCTCAATAATGTCCATATGATACTTTGTAAAATACTTAAAACTCCACAATATAACTTAATGTTTGTGCAATAGGTCATATGAATGCATGTGAGGCTAATGATTATGAGATCTATAATATACAGAAATATGAAGATGAAAATATAATGGATTATAAATCATAAGATGATATAGGATGAGTTTAAGGTAAAAACAATTAAGTTATAAAAGTTTAAGTTTGATTGTGGAATGAATGTTGAAGTTCGGATTTCTACAATTTTTGAAAGATGCAACGTTGCCATCTGGAGAAGTTATGCCGCCGCTGTAGAGACCGGCGTAGGAAGAAAAAGTAGCGTTTCTTTTTAACACTAGATGGAATGCCGCCAGTATACGCAAGCATTGATTTTGATCAGTGTGCTTTCTTTTAACGCTGGATGGAACGTCACCAGCATTAGTCATGGATTTACCGGCGTATGTTGTTGGATCGAAATTCTGGGAAATTCAATGCCCCAAGGAACACCGCCCATGTTTATGTTATTTTCGCCAGTGTAGAGTTTATGCCGACAAAATAATACGTACGGCATCGGCCTATGAGCAATTTCTATATATACGAGACACGAGGAGACGATTTTCGATAGAAACGTTTTATTATCTTCTTCCTTCGTAAAAGAGAGTTTTGGAGCGTTCTTGGAGTTCTAGGGTTGGAGAATCATCAAGAGTGTCTTTTTGATCCAAAGTAAGTGATCTTAACATTCTCCTATATGTTGTATACGAATTTCTATAAGTTTTTCTTAGGGTTTTATGGATTTTTCATGAAGGTTTTTAGAGGAAAAACCCTAGCTTTGTGTAGAATCTGAAATTTTGAGAAAGGATTTAGGTTTGGTGATCCAAGCAAGTAAGTACAGTCTTTTAAACGTAAAGATTCAATAAAGGTTCATTCTTGATATGAATGTGATTGTTCTTGTTGTTATGAATATTAGGGTTTTGGAGGATTATCAAGTTCTGTAGATTATTATGGAAGATTGATCGGGTTAGACGGTGCAACTTAGTGATTTTCTTTGTTAGGTTAGGATTTCGGGAGTTGTAGTACATTATGGTTTGTTTATATCGTGTTCTTATCTATTCTATTTATGGATATTATTGACAGGAATTTGGAGATTTGGGTTGTTGCTGTATTGTCAATTTTGATTGAAGTGTTGTGGAGATTTGGGATATTTGGTTGTGGTTGAATGTTGTCAATAAAGGATTTTTAGGAGATTCAAATTAGAGTTCCTGAAACTAAGAAAGGTGAGACCAATCCTTGTTTGCTGTTTGTGCTTGTAAGTTAGTATTGCATGTTTGGTTGTAGGAAATAGACTCATAATGATAATTGGCTCAATAACTTGTTTGCTAGGTGTGATTAGCTATGACTAATAAAGACCTGACAGACAGTGATATTGGTGTGGCATTCTAATGATCTTTGTATGAGGTTGCCCCTAGTGGGCTTGTGCATTGAGATGATTCCGGTAGAATTAGGTGTTTTGGATTTGGGGTGTTTGGGGAGTATCCACTCATCCATATATGTATATGGTTATTATTTTCAGAGAGTTGAATGATTTTCAAGGGTCTGAGTAACTTCGAGTTCGAGATTAGAGTATACCTAATACTGGATTGTGTTGTTTTGTTAGCTAAAAGTTAATAATATGACTATTTCCATTAGCTTAATTGCATGAATTACCTGTCTATTGTATGTGCATATGCATTTGCTTTTGGATTGGAGTTTTCGCACTAGGAGTTCCCGCTCATTCTTTTAAATTTCGGTTCAGGTAAAGAGGATATAATATATCTTTCTGGATATGAGTTTTTCTTGATCACGGGGATGCGATAGTGGACCCGAAATACCCCAGCCGAGAGCTAAGCTTCAGACATCAGGATTTCTAAAGAAAAGACATGTTTTAGGTCATTTGAACTTACTGGATGTTTAGGTTGGTTTCAATGAAATGATTTTAATGTAAAATTTTTAGTTTCTATTGGATTTGTGGCTGTGTGTATGCCGACTTGAATTTTATTTTGAACCCAAAGTTTATGTTTTATGAAGTATATTTTTTTAGTTTAAACATTTTCGTATCCTATGAGATACCCTGTTGTTTACAGATGATTAATATATATTGTGAATATTAGAGCATTTAAGTTTGATTCCTTTAGATTGTGAGATTTGAGGTGGGGAGAATATAGGTTTGTTTTGTTTAATTAAGTTTGATGTTGTCTTATAGATTTAAGTTTTGATATTGAGTTGGATACCCTTATTTAATCTTGTGGTGTTTTTTGTGTTAGAATGCCTCCAAGAAAAGGATTCCCGAGGAGAATCAGAATTTGGGGCAGCAGCAAGATGACAGCAAGCTCAGAATCAGGACTTGCCACCACTCTCCACCTATTGGACAGCAGGTTCCGGTTGATGCTTCACATCTTGTGTAGGCTATGAATACTTTGTTAGGAGTGGTTCGTCAGTAGTAACAAGATATGAGGAGGGACATGCAGATGGTCCAAGCAAACGGTGAAGCTTGGAGACAAGAGACTCAAAGACTGAATGCGAATGGAGGTAATGGAGCTAAGCATGCAGATGTGCTTAGTCTGAACAAAGTTGTGGACGTGGTGCATAAGTTTGGAGCTAGTACCAGGTAAGCCTCTCGAAGCACAGTTGTGGATGGAAGAGGTTGAGAAGACGTTTGCTGATCTGGATATTCCAGAGAACAAGAAAGTTGAATATGCCTCCTATTTGCTGACTAAGAGAGTCAATAATTGGTGGTTGAGCATGAAAAGACACATGCCCGATATGATTACATGGCAGATGTTTCAGTAGGCCTTCTATAGAATTCTTTCCCGATGATGTTAAGCAGAGAATGCTTCAAAAGTACTACACCTATAGCAAGGGAAAATGACAGTGGAAGTGTATGAGGCAGAATTGCACAGACTGATGAGATTTCTACCTAATGCTTTGAAAGGGAGTGAAGAGGCCAAGGTTAGCAAATTCATCACTGGACTAGAGCCTGAGATCCAATATCAGGTGAATTTGATGGATTTGGGCAACTACTCAGCTGTGGTAAACAAAGCCAAAACAGTAGAGTAAGACTTGAGTAGGATTAGAAACCGTAAGCCATAGAGGAATCAAGTATTCTTGGGCAAGAGGCCAGCAGCTGGTGTACTGACACAGGATAGAGGCAAGAGGCTTGTCACACAAAATTTCAGGCCAGTAGTGCAGAATACAGATAGAAGATGCACAAGATGCCTTGGACCACATGATGTAAAGGATTGCAAGTGTGTAGGGAATGCTTGCTTTTCTTGTGGTAAGCTGGGACACAAGAGTAATACATGCACAGACAAAGTCATTCCACAGGTTTTCTGCTTCAAGCATGGGCAGAGGGGACACAGAGCTATAGATTGTAAAGGAGGGCAGGATGGTAGAGTTTATTCTAGCTAGGGGCAGCGAGCACCAGCAAAGGTTTACGCTTTACAGCGTAGTGAGACCTCTAGTGTGGACACTATCGCGGGTATGTTTCCTATACTCCTGCATAGTGCATATGTATTGTTTGATACTGGTGCTAGTTTCTCTTGTGTTTCTGAATCTTTTATGTATATTTATGGTATGTCTGCTGAGTTTATGTCTGAATGTGTATCTGTTAGTATCCCTTTGGAAAGTGAGTCTGTATTGAATAGAATTTATAGGAATGTGGATATTGAGATAGGGGGTAGGCATCTACCTGCAGATTTGGTAGTGCTGGATATGTTAGATTTTGATGTGATTTTGGGTATAGACTGGTTGGCAAAGTACCATGTGGTGATTGATTGCCATAACCTGGTAGTGGAGTTTAGTTTGCCCGATGGTGATCAGTTTGTTTATAAGTTGGCAATGTAAAGATCTCCAGTTCTACCTACCTATGAACTGTATGGAGGATCAGTTTTGGCTGCTATGGTGAAAGAAGATAAGAAGGAGATAGTGTTGTCAGATGTTTCAGTTGTATGTGAGCATCCAGAAGTTTTTCCAGAGGATCTGCCTAGATTACCACAAGAGAGGGAAGTAGAGTTTGGTATTGACTTGATACCTGATACTGCACCGATATCAAAAGCTCCTTATCGAATAGCTCTTGCAGAGCCTTTTGAGCTTAAAGTATAGTTGGATGATTTGTTGAAGAAGAAGTTCATTAGACCCAGTTTTTTGCCTTTGGAACTCCAGTTCTGTTTGTCAAGAAGAGGGATAGCAGTATGAAACTGTGCATCGACTACAAAGAGCTGAATCAGGTGATAGTCAAGAACAAATATCCTTCGCCATGAATTGATAATCTGTTTGATCAGTTGGCAGGAGTTTCAGTGTTCTCAAAATAGGTTTGAGATCTAGATATCATTAGCTAAGAGTGAAAGTGGAAGATATTCAGAAGATAGCTTTCAGGACAAGGTATGGACACTATGAATTTGTTGTCATGCTTTTTGGACTCACCAATGCACCGGCAGTATTTATGGATTTGATGAACAGAGTCTTCAGGGAGTATCTTGATATGTTTGTGTGTCTTCATTGATGACGTGTTGGTGTACTCAAGGACTAAGAGGAGCATGAGGAACACTTGAGATTAGTTCTGACCAATTAAAAAGAGAAGTTACATGCGAAGTTTTCAAAATGTGAGTTCTGGTTGAATAGTGTCTTTCTTAGGACATGTTGTTGATGGTAGTGGTATATCAGTGGATTGAGAAAGTCAAAGCAATTGTTGAATGGCCAAGACCCAAGACTGTGAAGGAAATTAGAAGTTTTTAGGAATGACAGGATATTATAGAAGATTTGTGGAAGATTTTTCCAAGATTGCCATGCTTTGACTCGGTTGATACAGAAGGGAGTGAAGACTGTGAAGCTAGCTTTCAGTTGTTGAAGAAAAGTTAGTGTCTGCTCCAGTGCTAGCCTTACCTGTGAGTGGTGAGGAGTATGCTATTTATAGTGACGCCTCTATACAAGGTTTAGGATGTGTGCTAATGCAGGGAAGCAGGGTTATAGCATACGCTTCCAGACAGTTAAAATCCTATGAGAGGAATTATCCTACTCATGATCTGGAACTAGCAGCAGTTGTGTATGCTTTGAAGCTGCGAAGACACTACCTATATGGGGAAGGATGTAAAGTATATACGGATCACAAAATTTTAAAGTACATCTTTACCTAAAAAGAGTCGAACATGAGACAGAGAAGATGGTTAGAACTGATAAAGGATTATGATATTGATATTCAATATCATCCAGGAAAGGCGAATGTGGTAGCTAATGCCTTGAGCAAAAAGAGAATAGAGAATCTTGCAGCTTTGATCACTACGGAACATCATCTCATTGATGATATGAGGAAGCTTAAGCTAGAAATAGTCACAAGATAAGTAGGTGAAAGATTGGCTAATATGAGAATTCAACCTACTCATGTGGACAGAATTAAGACAGCTTGGACAAATGATCAGAGTATCTTGGATATAAAGAGGAAAATGGAGATGGGTCGAGCACCAAAGTTTTATGTGGATGATGAAGGTATCCTTAGGTTCAAAGGTAGATTATGTGTGCCAGTGCAAGGAGAACTTAAGAGGGAATTGTTGAAGGAAGCACACTACTCCAGTTATTTCATTCATCCTGGAGGGAACAAGATGTATCAAGATTTGAAAACGCTATACTGGTGGAACAATATGAAAAAAGAGATAGCAGAATATGTATCTAAGTGTCATACGTGTCAGATGATTAATATTGAACACAGAAAACCAGCAAGGGAGTTGAAGCCTTTGCTAATACCACAGTAGAAGTGGGAACATATCACCATGGATTTTGTTTCTACTTTATCCAAGACAAGAGATAAGTTTGATTCAATTTAGGTCATTATGGATCGTCTCACAAAGGTTGCATACTTTATACCTATTAAGACCGGTTATAAGTTAGAGCATCTGGCACAGTTGTACATCAAGGAGATTGTGAGATTGCATGGAATACCAGTAATAATCATGTTAAATATAGATACCATATTTTTTAGGAGATTCTGGAAAAGTCTGCATCAAGCTTTGAGAACTAAGGTCGTGTTTAGTATAACTTATCATCCTCAGACTGATGGGCAATCTAAAAGGACTATATAGACTTTAGAAGATATGTTGATAGCATGCACTTTGGATTTCAAAGGAAGTTGGGATGAGCATTTGCCACTAGTGGAATTTGCCTACAACAACAGTTATTAAGCGTCAATTGGCATGCCTCCATACGAAGGCTTTATGGCAGAAAGTGTAGATCACCTATTCATTGGGATAAAGTGGGTGAAAGACAATTGTTGGGACCAGAGTTAGTCCAAGATGCAGTTGGCATGGTCAATTTGATCAGGTAAAGATTGCAAGCTGCTCAGAGTCGACAAAAGAGTTATGCGGATAAACGAAGAAGGCCCTTAGAATTTCAAGTGGGTGAGCAGTTTTGCTAAATATTTCACCAACAAAAGGAGTTGTCTGATTTGGTTTAAGAGGAAAGTTAAATCCTCGATATGTGGGACCATATGAGATTCTCAAAAGGACAAGCGACATGGCTTATCGATTAGCTTTACCGCCTGATTTGGATGGAGTGCATAATGTATTCTACGTATCCATGCTTAGAAAATATGTCAGAGACCCAGAAGAGATAGTAGCTCTTGAAGCGTTGGAAGTGCAGCCGAACCTTACAACGGTTGAAAAGCCGATCAAATTATGGATTCTAAGGAGAAGATTCTGATAAGCAAGGTGATCAAATATGTAAGAGTGCAATGGACTAATCAAACTGAACATGAAGCTACCTAGGAGCTAGAAGAAGACATGAGAACGAAATATCCAGAGTTGTTTCATTAATTTAGATAACTTTTGAGGACGAAAGTTCTTTTTAGGGAGAGAGAGATGTAATATAAGGAAATATGAAGATGAAAATATAATAGATTATGAATCATAAGATGTTATAGGATGAGTTTAAGGTCAAAACAATTAAGTTATAAAAATTTAAATTTGATTGTGGAATGAATGTTGAAGTTCGGATTTCTGCAATTTTTTACAAATGCAATGTCGCCATCTGGAGAAGCTACGACACTGGCGTAGGAAGAAACAGTAGCGTTTCTTTTAACGTTGGATGGAAGCCGCCAATATACGCGAGCATTGATTTTGATCAGTGTGATTTCTTTTAACGCTAGATGGAACATCGCCGGCATTGGTCATGGATTTACCAGCGAATGTTGTTGGATCGAAATTCTGGGAAATTCAATGCCCCAAGGAATGCCGCCTATGTTTATGTTATTTTTGCCAGTGTAGAGTGTATACCGGCAAAATAATACGTACGCTACCGGCGTATGAGCAATTTCTATATATACGAGATGCGAGAAGATGATTTTCGATAGAAACGTTTTATTATCATCTTCATTCGTAAAAGAGAGTTTTGGAGCATTCTTGGAATTCTAGGGTTGGAGAATCATCAAGAGTGTCTTTTTGATCCAAAGTAAGTGATCTTAACCTTCTCTTATGTGTTGTATAAGAATTTGTATGAGTTTTTCTTAGGGTCTTATGGATTTTTCATGAAGGTTTTTAGAGAAAAACCCTAGCTTTGTGTGGAATCCGAAATTTTGAGGAAGGATTTGGATTTAGTGATCCAAGCAAGAAAGTAAAGTCTTTTAAACGTAAAGATTCAATAAAGGTTCATTCTTGATATAAATGTGATTGTTCTTGTTGTTATGAATATTAGGGTTTTGGAGGATTATCGAGTTTTGTAGATTATTGTGGAAGATTGATCGGGTTAGACTGTGTAACTTAGTGATTTTCTTTGTTAGGTTAGGATTTCGGGAGTTGTAGTACATTATGGTTTGTTTATATCGTGTTCTTATCCGTTCTATATATGTATATTATTGACAAGAATTTGGAGATTTGGGTTGTTGCTGTATTGTCATTATTGATTGAAGTGTTGTGGAGATTCGGGATATTTGGTTGTGGTTGAATGTTGTCAATAAAGGGTTTTTAGGAGATTCAAATTAGAGTTCCTGAAACTAAGAAAGGTACGACTAATCCTTGTTTGTTGTTTGTGCTTGTAAGTTAGTATTGCGTGTTTAGTTGTAGGAAATAGACTCATAATGAATATAATGATAATTGACTCAATAACTTGTTTACTGGGTGTGATTGGCTATGACCAGTAAAGACCTGGCAGACAATAATATTGGTGTGACACCTTGATGATCTTTGTGTGAGGTTATCTCTAGTGGACTCGTGCATTGAGATGATTCTAGTAGAATTAGGTTTTTTGGATTCGGGGTGTTTGGGGAGTACCCGCTCATCCATATATGTATATGATTATTGTTTTCAGAGAGTTGATTGATTTTCAAGGGGTCTGAGTAACTCCGAGTTCGGGATTAGAGTATATCTAATATTGGACGTGTATTAGGTGTTTTGGATTCGGGTGTTTGGGGAGTACCGCTCATCCATATATGTATATGATTATTGTTTTCAGAGGGTTGATTGATTTTCAAGGGGTCTGAGTAACTCCGAGTTCGGGATTAGAGTATATCTAATATTGGACTGTGTTATTTTGTTGGCTTAAGAAGGATAATAAATGACTATTTGCATTAGCTTATGTTGCATGAATTACCTATCTATTGTATGTGCATATGCATTGTTTTTGGATTAGAGTTTCGTACTAGGCGTCGCCGCTTATTCTTTTAAATTTCAGGTACAAGTAAAGATGATATAGTACATGATCTTTCTGGATATGAGTTTTTCTTTGATCACTGGGATGGCGATAGTGGACCCGACTACCTAGTCAAGAACTAGGCTTCAGATATTAGGATTTCTAAAGAAAAAACATGTTTAGGTCATTTGAAGCTGTAGTTGGATGTTTAGGTTGGTTTCAATGAAAGGATTTTGATATAAATAGTTTTTAGTTTCTGTTGGATTTGTTCACTGTGTTATGTTGACTTGGATTTTAAGTTTGAACTAGGAGTTTATGTTTTATGAAGTATATGTTTTTAGTTTAAACAGGTTTCGTATCCTATGAGATACTCTACGTGTGTTTATAGGTGATTAATGTATTATTGTGGATATTAGAACCTTTGCGTGTCCTGTATAAGAGAGGACACGTAGCGGGTTGTAATGTCTTCAGGTTAGAACGTTACAAGATCCGTATGTGCTTATAGCATTTCATTTTAGGCCCAAAGTCACTTGTTTAATTCTTTTGTTTTTTAAGATTAAGTGATAATTATGGCATGGACACAAGTGGAATTCTCTCTTTATAATTATAATTATATGGACACCTAAGTATATGTTTATGTTGGTGGTGTGAGCTATTCTTGTGTACTCACCAAACCCACTTTTTGTCACTCTAACATCAATAGATAATGTCAATACTTTATTCAATCATCAAGATGTTGGATCCTTAATCCAACGTTGGCTTATATGTGAAATAATTATGTGTTACGGGCTATCACATTAAGTTAAGCTTAATTAAAAGTGATCAATAAGGTTTGGGTATTTGGGCTTTAATGTATCTAATATGTAGAAACCTTATAGGTAATTTCTATTTTTATGATGGGCTAAAATAGAAATACCAAAAGATAACATAGAATTATTTCTATAAATAGTGGTTATGGTCCCTAGTCACACGTACAACAATTTTTCTGATCTCTTATGAATCCCATCATTGGAGAGTACAGAGAAAAACGAAGGGTATCTCTTAGAAAAAATGTATTGATCTAGAAGGCCGATCGAACAGCTCTAGAGTCATTGCTTGCTATGGATTCAGGTACGCTTCCGCTTAATCCTATTTAATTCTTAGTGAACAAACATGAACGATCTAGGATTTTAATATGTGATAGTTTTCACATAAGGTTAATATGAATTTAACAAGTGGTATCAGAGCATACATGTTTGATCATTAGGAATTACTTTCATAATTTATATATAGGTTGTTGCTTTCCTTAATTTTTAAGGGTTAGGGTTTCAAGGATTAATAATAAAAAATATTCAATCTAAATCCTTTAGTTATATATATATATATATATATATATTCAATTTCATGGACTTCGTGTTGATTACCACAATCCCTGTGTGCGGCAATAGTTTATGGATATTATTTCGATAATGAATGTTCTATGGCTATTTTAAAATTAGGGTTTTCGGATAAGTTGATTAATATATATATATAATATATATATAAGTGTTTAAATTAATCACTTGATGCATCCGAACCCATCCTTGTTATGACGTCACGAAATTTTTCATCATGACGAGAGAACTATTCCAACTTCCCAAATATTGCGATGGAAATTCAATGGAACAAGATATGTTATGTTGTTGTTGATCAATTCTAAGTGCTGCTCTGGTTTGATTATGACAGAATTTATATATATATATAATACCTACTATCTCCAACGGCTTGGAGAACCATGAACTTGAAAAGCGTTGGATTATTGTTGTCCTTTAATGATTATCATGTATTCAAAACAAGCTTCTATCATGCCTGTGTCGTCCTTCTGAAGGATGGCTTGCTTTAGTAGATTGGGTATAGTTTATGTCAGCAAGAAAGCTCGAGAGTTGCATTGACGTTTAAAGATTGTCCATGACAATATTTTCTTTTATAAGATAAATTTGGATAAAGTATTTCCAAAATTAGAAGATGCTGGTTCAGTTTCTCTGTTTCTTTGTTTTCTTGTGTAATTTCATGCATATTTGATTATATATTACTGATGAAACTTTCCTGTGTCAATGTTCATGCGTCTTTTATGCTTCAATGTATGTTAAATTAAAGTTGACTTTGACCCAAAGTTTGAAATAATTTAAAATTTGAATATTGGTATGTTTATATATATTTTGAGATGAATTAATTGAAATAACATACCGCCAAAGTAGTCTCTCTTGTGGAAATTAATTTGTTTTAAAATATAAAAGGTTGTGTGCTTGTGACTTATATGAATATTTGATCGGCCCAAAAGAAGCTTAATGTTTAATAGAATTGCAAGTGCATCTGTAGTAATAAACGTGTGACGATTATTTGGTTTTACATGTGAATAATAAATCGGCCCAAAGGAAGGTTTATTGTTTGATATGTTCTTATTTTCAGTGTTTGATTACTACACCAAGATACCACTTAGTAGTTAATATTTTGTCCAAAGATGAAATATTAATAGGCTGTCTGGTATCTCGAGATGGGGTTTACCTTTATTTAAATTTATTATTATTGTTTTGAGACTTATGTGAGCTTGTTTATTTGTTTGTTGTTCTCATTCAGCTATGAATAATCCCACTAACATTACTACCAACATTAATTCCATTCCTATGCTTGATGACACTAACTTCAAGTCATAGAAAGAGAATCTTTTGATAGTACTTGGAGTCATGGATCTCAACCTTATGTTGAGGATTGATTCTCCTTCACCTCTTACTGATAAGAGTACTTCTGATGACAAGAGGGAGATGGAAAAGTGGGAGAAATCAAATCATATGTGTATGATGATCATGAAGAAGGCCATTCCAGAAGCATTCAGAGGCATAATATCTGAAAAGACAACTAAGGCTAAAGAGTTCCTTGATGAAATTGAAAAAAGGTTTGCCAAGAATGAAAAGACAGAACTAAGTATACTCTTGAAAAACCTGATCTCAATGAAGTATAAGGATAAGGGTAAGGGTAGTATTAGAGAGTATATCATGGAGATGTCTCATCTTGCTTCTAAATTAAGAGCACTTAAACTAGACCTCACAGAGGACTTGCTAGTGCATTTGGTTTGATATCTCTTCTAGCACAGTTTAGCTAATTTAAGGTGAGTTGTGATTGTCAAAAAGAGACCTGGTCTTTGAATGAGCTTATCTCACACTATGTTCAAGAAGAGGAAAGGCTGAAGCAAGATAACATTGAGAGTGCTCACCTAACCTCGACCCCGAAGAATAGGAATAAGGATAACAAAAGGAAAAGGCATAAAGAAGCTGCAAATACAGTGCCTCAGAAAAAATAACCAAAGAAGTCGGAGACACTAGATGGTAATGGTTGTCACTTTTATGAAGCTGTGGGGCATTACAAGAAGCAATGCACCAATTATCATGCTTGGCGTGCAAAGAAAGGTGTGCTTCTTAATTTGGTTTACTCTAAGGTTAATTTAACTTCGGTACCTATACACACTTGGTGGATAGATTCTGGTGCAACAACTCACATCAGTGTGTCTATGCAGGGTTGCCTCCATTGCCGAAAACCAAGTAATGTTTAAAGATACATCTATGTGGGTGACAGCAAGAGAATTGAAGTTTGAGCAATTACGAAATTTAGATTATTGTTAAAGACTGGTTTTTATTTAGATCTTGATGAAACATTTATTGTACCGTCATTTAAATAGAATTTGATTTTTGTTTCTGCTTTGGACAAATCTGGTTACTCTTGTTCAATTGGAAATAAGAAATTTAGTTTGTTTCATGATTCAAAATTAGTTGGATCCATTTCTTTACCTGTTTATGATAATCTTTACTTGATTGATATTATTGCTTCATTTAATAAATCCCTACAAGTACACGAGGTACAAAGAGAAAATTAACCAATGAGAATTCAGCTATATTATGGCATAAGAGATTAAGTCATATCCCTAAACGGAGAATGGAGAGACTTGTGTCAAATGAAATTCTAAACCCGTTAGATTTTACAGATTTTGATGATTGCATTAACTATATAAAAGGGAAACAAACCAATAAAAGGAGATTTAAAGCCAATAGGACTTTAGACATCTTAGAACTTATACATATAGATATTTGTGGACTGTTTCCTACAGTTGCTTGGAATGATCAACAGTATTTTATAATGTTTATAGACTATTTCTTGTGATATGTCTATCTATATCTCATTCATGAAAAGTCACAGACTTTGGACATATTCAAAAATTATAAGGCTGAAGTTGAGAACCAACTCAATAAAGGATTAAAAGCATCAAATCTAATCGTGGTGGCGAATACTGCGACAGATATGATGGTTCAAGTGAACAACGTCCAGGAACTTTTGCTAACTTCCTGGAGGAATGCAGTATCGTCCCACAGTACACCATGTCGGGTCACCTACTATGAATGGTGTTGCTGAAAGACGAAACAAGATGCTTAAGGACATTATGAGGAGTATGATTTCTCACTCCACCTTACCAGAATCACTTTGGGGAGAAGCACTTAAAACTGCAGCATATATCCTTAATGGGGTTCTAACTAAAGCAACTAACAAAACCCCATATGAGCTTTAGACGAGTAAGAAGCCTTGTTTAAAGCATTTGCATGTGTGGGGATATCCACTAAGGCAAGGCCTTACAGGCCTAATGAAAAGAAACTAAACTCAAGAAAAATAAGTTGCTATTTTGTTGGGTACTCTGACAGATCAAGGGGTTACAAATTTATTGATCTCATAACTAAGTCGATATTTGAGTCGAAAAATGCTCGGTTCTTTAAGGATGTCTAGTTTGCAAGAAGAGATATGGCTAGAAACATTGTCTTTGAAGAGCAATATGTTGATATCCCCATAGATATTATTGAATTTGGTCAAGATTCTATTCCTGATCTTGCTCAAAACACAATAGACTTAGACAATGGTGGGATTCCGTTCAAGAGAATGTTTCAGAAGAACAAACTCTACCACCTCAAGAACCTACGCCATTAAGGAGATCCATTAGACTAAGAAGAAGTGTGGTGCCATATGATTACATCGTATTTCTTCAAGAACATGAGGTTGGATTGATGGAAGATGATCCGATCAAAATCCGTTAAGCCATTGAAAGTTCTAACTCTCAGAAGTGGATTGATGCCATGAATGAAGAGATAAAGTCTATGAAGAACAATGACGTTTGGGATTTTGTCCCATTGCCAGAAGGTACGAAGCCCATTGTTTACAAATGGATATTTAAGACAAAGAGGGATTCAAAAGGTAATGTGGAGAGGTACAAGGCTTGTCTTATTGCAAATGACTTTACACAGAAAGAAGGCATCGACTATAAAGAGACTTTCTCACCGGTTTCTTCGAAAGAATCTTTTAGGATTATAATGGCATTAGTGGCACATTTCAATCTTGAGTTACATCAGATGGATGTAAAGACTACCTTTCTCAATGGTAACATCAATGAGACGATCTATATAGTACAACCAGAGAACTTTGTGTCGAGAGATCCAAAAATATGGTTTGTAAACTTAAGAAATCCATCTATGGACTTGAGAAAGTATCTCGACAATGATATTTCAAATTTCATCAAGTGATCATCTCATTTGGTTTTGAGATGAATTTGGTTGATGATTGTATATACCATAAGTTCTGTGGGAGCAAGCACATTTTCTTGGTCTTATATGTTGATGACATTTTTGTCAGCAATGATATGGGCTTATTGCACGAAACCAAGAGATTTCTAGCTAAGAATTTTGAGATTAAAGATCTTAGTGATGTCTCTTTTATGTTAGGAATACAAATACACCGAGATCGCTCTCATGGTATTCTCGGATTATCACAAAAGGGCTATATCAAAAAGGTACTAAAAAGGTATGGTATGCAAGATTGCACACCAAGTGATACCTCAGTAGCTAAGGGAGACAAATTTAGTCTTAGTCAATGCCTTAAGAATGTTTTTAACGAAAAAGAAATGCAAAAGATTCTTTATGCATCAGTGGTAGGGAGTTTAATTTATGCTCAGGTCTATACGCATCCAGATATTGCGTACATTACAGGAATGTTGGGAAAATACTTAAGTAATCTAGGATTAGACCATTGGAAAGCAGCTAAATGGGTCTTATGGTACTTACAGAGAACAAAAGATTACATGCTCACTTATTGGAAGTTAGATCAGATCGAGATCGTTGGGTATACTGATTCTGATTTTACTGGATGCCAAGATAGTATGAAATCTACATCACGCTACATTTACCTACTAGTTGGAGGATCTGTCTCTTGGAAGAGTGTAAAACAATCTCTTGTTGTCTCTTCTACTATGGAAGAAGATTTTGTAACATGTTATAAGGCATCTAATCATGGAATATGGTTGTGGAATATTTTTATTAGGCTGCGCATAGTGGATATTGTTAATAGACCACTTAATTTATTTTGTGACAATAAGTTAGCAGTCCTATATTCCAACAACAATAGGAGCTCGACGAAGTCAAAGCATATAAACATCAAGTTCCTAGTTGAAAAAGAAAGAGTTTTAGAGTGGAAAGTTGTCTATAGAGCATATAGGAACAAACTCTATCATTGTGGATCCGCCTACTAAAGGAGTGCAACCTAAGGAGTTTCATGACCATACTACTCATATGGGTGTAATGTCCTTAAGTGATGTTCAATTTTAGTGGGAGTTTGTTGTTTTGAATGATTTTATGTCATAGACAAACCTTAATTTGTTGTTTTTAGTTTATTATGTTTTAAGGATATTTTCTGCAAAATGAAATATTTTTGTTTGCTTACACTCTGATTTTGGTTTATGGTTTGATCTCACTAAGGTTTATGGTGGACCACAAGGAAATAGACATGTTAAGATCACATTGCATGAAATTTCCTAGCTACACATCCATATCAAGATCCATGTCATTCAGTTGTGTCGACACTGTGACCATTGATGGGTTGAGTTACAATAAATGTAATGAATACCGCTTTGATCCTATGTTGATATGGTTAACGGACTGGATTGGTTATAGATACATTTTGTTCATAACGGCAAATTTGAGCTCATATGGTTGTCTTTTGGCAAAACATAATTATAAGGTTACACATATAGTTTAAGTGGGAGATTGTTGGATCCTTAATCCAACGTTAGCCTTATATGTGAAATAATTATGTGTTACGAGCTGTCACATTAAGTTAAGTTCAATTAAAAGTGATAAGGTTTGAGTATTTGGGCTTTAATGTATCTAATAGGGTTTGACCCTTTTATGTATAGAGACCTTATGGGTAATTTCTATTTTTATGATGAGCTAAAATAGAAATACCAAAAGGTAACATGGAGTTATCTCTATAAATCGTGGTTATGGTCCCCAAGTCACACGTACAATAATTTTTCTACTCTCTTCTGAGTCACATCATCAGAGAGTGAAGAGAGAAAACAAAGGGTATCTCTTAGAGAAAATGTGTTGATCTAGAAGGACGACCGCACCGCTCTAGAGTCATTACTTGCTATGGATTCAGGTATGCTTCCACTTAATTCTATTTAATTCTTGATGAACAAACAAGAACGATCTAGGGTTTTAATATGTGATAGTTTTCACATAAGGTTAATCTGGATTTAGCACAAGAATCATCACCAAGCATAACCCTATACATTAAGTGCCATCCATATAAATAGAATTTAATCATTTTTCACTTCCAACATTCAACCAAAATCTATAAATGATCAAGCATATTAAATTATGTCAAGAAAAAGATTCACACACATAAAGCGCATGCTCTATATGTAATATATAAGTAAATCATAGTGAAGGACGACGTTATCATATATAGTTAAATAAGAGGGTTTTATGGTCTACCTTAATATGAATATAGAATGTGTTGTTATATGGCAGACACATAATTGGACAAGTAAGAGGCATCTTTAGGCTGTTGGCTTTAAGGATTTATGTCGTCGGCTCTGCCATCTACATCTCTAGAATTAGATGCCAACTTTCAATGCTCATGTTTCACCTTTTGCATGTAATCTGCTAGCTTATATTCCTACACTGCTTACTTTCTTTGCCAACTTATAATATACGTTTTGTATCTAGTTTTTAGATTTTTCCATGTTTTATAAATAAATCCTTAACCTTGTTTTCTTTTCATAACATATCTTAAGCTTTTGAAAACCCTACAACCTCTCTCAAACCTATAGCTTGCTTTAAGGAGGAATAAGAATCAAGTAATAGGTAAGTATGATCCTTTTCGATTCTTTTAGCAATCTAAAAGTGTTATCCTTCATAAAGTTTTCTTATTGGCTTTGAAAGGAATCAAACTCTTAGAGGAGTTATTAGAGAAACCCTAAGTTTCTTGGAGATTCTTTTGTTCTACGATCAAGGAAGGAAGGTAGTTGTGATTCTTGTTGGTTTAAGTGTCTAAATGACCTTAAGAGTATGTTTATCTTGTGAAAACGAGTTTTTAGATAGTTTTGCTTTATGTGATCAGATATTTCTTTTGAAGTTAGGTTTTCTACTCCAAAAGTTGTTTTGGGTACATCCTAACCTTGTTTGATGATTGTGCTTATTAGGTAAAACATATAATTGGATTAATTGCTATCCTACTTTAATTGGTTTGCTGCTCGTGCTGGCTGGATCTAGTAGATTGGGACTACCATGTTAGTAGGACGACGCCTTAATGATCTGTATATGTGGTTGTCCTGAATGGAATCGTGCATAGAGATGATCTGGTAGTTTAGAAGTGATACGAGTATGGTATTTAGGGTATGTAGGGAGTATCTAACACCAATATATGTAAGTATTTTATACGTATTTGTTTTTATGGAGTCATGAGTTACTCCAGGTTTAGGACTAGCGACATTAGAGTATAGGTTGTAAATCTTCTAGATCTAAGTTATGAACTCCTTGGGATGGTGACCAATGACGAGTGGGGTAGCAAATAGTTGGGGTTGCTCATCTAGTTAGTATTATCGATATCTAGTAGTTTTATATGGTGTTTTGATCCTTTTAACTTATCTTTCTTCTTTCATCATATTTTGTGTGTTTATCCTTGTCGGCATGCTACCTAGAAGAAGAACCCTTGATGTTGGTTCCTCTAAGAATGGTATGAAAGAAGTTAATGGAGGATAGTTACCTTTAAACCAACTACCCCTGAATCAGTTACCTCGAGATCTACCACCATCATCGCTCCTACCCATAGGTCAATAGTTACCAGTTGATGTTGCTCAGTTCATGCAAGCTATGAATACCCTCCTGGGGTAGTTACACAACAAAACTAGAATATGCGTCAAGATGTGCAGATGATACAAGCCAATGCTATAGCCTGGAGATAGAAGACACATTGACAGAATGGCAATCAAGGCAATGGTTCCAGACATGCTGATGTGTTGAGTTTAAATAAGTTTGTAGATTTGGTGTTAAAGTTTAAGCCAAAGCCTGGGAGACCATTAGATGCTCAATTGTGGATGGAGGAAGTAGAGAAGACTTTTGATGCCTTAGATATTCTTAAAAACAAGAAGATAGAATATGCCTCTTATTTGCTGACTGGAAAAGCAAATAATTGGTGGTTAAGCACCAAAAGACATATAGCCAGAGTGATTACCTAGGACAGATTCCAATAAGCTTTTTTACAAGGATTTTTTCCTTGAGAGCACCAAACAACAGATGCTGCGAGAGTATTATACTCTAGAGCAAGGCTAAATATAAGTGAAAGTATATGAAGCTAAGTTGAACCGGATGATAAAGTTTCTACTAGATCCTCTGAAAAAGAGTGAGGATGCTAAGGTTATCGGATTTATCGCAGGATTAGAGCATGAGATTCAACATGTGGTCAATAAAGCAAAGACCGTTGAGCAAGGATTGAATAAGATTAAGGGTCGTGAGACATAGAGAAGTCAAATTTATTTAAGGAAGCGACCAGCCACTAATGCCCTTAGCCAAGATAGGATGAAGAGGCCAATCACACAGCAATTTAGGTCAGTGGTTCCAAGCCCTGATAGAAAGTGCACTAGGTGCTATGAACCACATGATATCAAAGATTGCAAATGTCAACTAGCTACTAATGCTTATGTGCATTGAACCACAGGATAGGAGGAAGAGGCTGACTAGCTACTAATTATTGCATTGCATATAGCAAGGTTGGCACAACCATAGGTTCTGTGTAGAAAAAGTTATCCCATAAATGTTTCGATTCAAGTATGGGCAACGTAGACATAAGCCCATAGACTGCAAGGAGCCTAATAAGCTAGTAGCTCTTGGATTCAAGTAGGCCAACCTTAGGGAAGTGGTCAAGGACAGAAAGCACCAGCCAAGGTTTATGCCCTTCAGTGTTAGCATACATCCAATGTGGACACTATTGCATGTACGCTCCCTATACTGCTGCATAGTGCTTTATGCTTTTTGATACTGGTGCGAGTTTTTCATGCATCTTTGAATCATTTGTGTTTGTGGTGTGAATATTGAGTATATGCCTAAATGCTTATCTGTAAACATACCTTTGTGGAGTGGAATCATGTTAAATAGGATTTTTAGAAATATGGATGTAGAAATGGAAGCTAGACATTTATTTGTAGACCTAGTAGTGTTAGACATGATAGATTTCGATGTGATCTTAGGATTAGAATAGTTGGTAAAATACCATACTATGATTGATTGTCATAACCTGATAGTAGAGTTTAGTCTGCCAAATAGAGATTAATTTGTACATAAAATTGAAGTGCAAAGACCTCCAGGTCTACCTACATATGAGTTATGGGCAAGGTCAGCTTTAACAATGGCAGCCATGATGATAAAAGGTGAACAAAAGATAGACCTTGCATGGGTAACAGTTGTATGTGAATACTTTGATGTTTTCTAACAAATCTACCAGGATTACCACCATAAAGAGAGAATATAATTTTGCACCGATTTGGTGCCAGGTTCTTTGCTTATATTTAAGACATCATATCGTGTGGCTCCAATAGAATTTGAAGAGATAAAAGTTTAGTTAGAAGATCCGCTCAAGAAGAAGTTTATTAAACCTAGTATGTCACCTTAGGGTGCTCAGTTTTGTTTGTGAAGAAGAAGGATGGTAGCATGCGGCTATGTATAGACTACAGAGAGCTAAACCAAATGACTATCAAGAATAAATATCCTTTGCCAAGAGTAGAAAACCTGTTTGACTAGCTGGCAAGAGCACAAATGTTCTCAAAGATTCATCTCAGATCAGGATATCACCAGCTCCGGTTAGAGCAAAGGTCATACAAAAGACAATCTTTATGACTAAATATGAGCATTATGAGTTTATAGTCATGTCGTTTGGTTTTGCAAAGGTAGTAGTCATCTTTATGGACCTTATGAATAGAGTCTTTAGAGATTATCTAGATCTATCTGTTGTAGTATTTACAGAGATGTTTTAGTGTGCTCTAAAAATAAGGAAGAACATAAAGAGCATCTGAGATTAGTTCTGAACAGACTACAAGATGAGAAGTTATATGCTAAGTTCACAAAATGTGAATTTAGAACAAGTATCTTTCTAGGGACATATTATTGAAAATGGGATAGCAGTAGATCCTAAGAAAGTAAAGGTTGTGGTAAAATGGCCAGCTCCTAAAATTGTGTTAGAAATTAGAAGTTTTTTTTGTGAATGGTAGGATATTATAGAATATTTGTAAAGGAATTTTCTAAGATTGTAAGTCCTTTAACCAGACTAACATAGAAAGGGGTAAAGTATGAATGAGATGAGAACTATGAGAACAGCTTTTAGTAGTTGAAGGAAAAGCTAGTATCTACCCCAGTGTTTATCTTACCAATGAGTGGTGAGGAGTATGTTATCTATAGTGATGCGTTTATACAAGGGTTAGGTTGTGTGTTGATGTAAGAAGACAGGGTGATAGCATATGCTTCTAAACAGATGAAGCCCTATGAAAAGAATTACCCTGCACATGATCTGGAATTGGCAATAGTGGTTCATGCCTTGAAGCTGTAAAGGCATTATCTGTATGGGGAGAAATGCAAAAATATACGAATCATAAAAGTTTGTATTATATCTTTACCCACAGAGCAGAATATGAGACATAAGAGATGGTTGGAGTGTATCAAAGACTATGATGTAGATATTTAGTACCATCCTGGAAAGGCGAATGTAGTAGCATATGCCTTGAGTAGAAAGCGAGTTGAGAATTTAGCAGTTTTGATCAACTCTAAACGTCATTTGATAGTTGGTATGAGAAAGTTAGAGCTAGAGATAGTAACCAGAACAGTAGGTACAAGACTGTCAAACTTGCAAAGTCAACCTAATATTATAGAAAGAATCAAAACAGCACAAGTGGATTATTAAAGTATACAGAAGATAAAGAAGAGAATGGAAGTGGGCAAAGCAGTTGTGTTTCTCATAGATAATGAAGGTGTCATGAGATATAAAGGGAGGTTATGTGTGCCAGAGTAAGGAGAGCTTAAGGAGTTATTGGAAAAGGCACATTACTCTGGTTATTCAATTCATTTGGGAGGCAACAAGATGTATTAGGATTTGAAAAAGTTGTATTGGTGGAATAACATGAAGAAAGAGATTGCAAAATATGTATCTAAGTGTTATACATATCAGTTAATCAATATTGAGTATAAAAGACTAGTAGGTTAATTAAAGCCTTTACCTGTATCTTAATGGAAGTGGGAGCACATAATGATGGATTTTGTTACAGCTTTACCTAAAACTAGGGAAAAGTTTGATTTAGCATAAATAATTATGGATAGCCTTACAAAGATAACATGCTTTGTACCTAATAAAACCAGGTACCAATCGGAACCAATGTTGTCAAAACCGGACCGGGGTTTGACCCGGACAAGCAACGGGGTCAGGGGTCAAGGGGTCGGATCAGGTTCAACCGGGGGTTGAACCGGGGTCATGAAAAAATAAAAATATAAGGAATAATTTAATTATAAAATACCAATATATGTGTAATCACTTAATTAAATCTATATTTGGATCAAATTCATCAATTAATTATTAAGTAAATATGATTTAATGATTATATTTTATAAATTTATAATAAAGTATGAATAAATATTTAAATTTCTAATTTTTTATTTTATTTATTTTATTTTTATTTTTTTGAATTCGGGTCAACTGGTCCGGTCGACCGGTTAAACCCGATTCGACTGCCCCGATTGACCGGGTCTATCCGGGTCTCGCCAGTTCATTCCAAAAACGAGTTTTAGGCAAGACCCGGCCCAGCATTAGTACCAGTTTCGGTCGAACCCGATCGAACCGGCCGGTCTGGGCCGGTTTTGACAACCATGATCAGAACAATTAGCAAAGTTGTATATCAAGAATAGTGAGGTTACACAGAATGCTAGTGACCATCATATCAAATGGAGATACTACATTTATTGGGAAGTTCTAGAAAAACCTGCATAAAGTTTTAGGAACTAAAGTAGTTTTCAATACTGTCTACTATCGTCGGATAGTCGGATAATATGAATGGACTATCCAAATCCTTAAAGACATGTTGAGAGCCTGTGTTTTAGATTTTGAAGGTAGTTAGGATGAACACTTGCCTTTGGTAGAGTTTGCTAATAACAATAGCTATCAAACATCGCTTGGGATGCTACCTTATGATGCCTTATATGGTAGAAAATGTCGATCGCTGATTCAATGGGATGAAGTAGGTGATAAACAGATTTTGGGACCAGAGCTGGTGCAGGATGCTATTGATAAGGTCAAAGCGATCAGACAAAAGTTGCAAATAGCTTAAAGCCATCGAAAAGTTATGCTGATAAGAGGAGGAGACCTCTGGAGTTTCAAGTAGGAGAACATGTTCTGCTGAAGATTTCATCTGTTAAAGGTGTTGCTAGGTTTGGTTTGAGGGACAAGTTAAACCCTAGGTATGTGGGACCTTATTAAGTTTTAGATAGGATAGGCGATGTGGCTTATAGATTAGCTTTACCGGCAAGTTTGGATGGAGTACACAATGTATTTTATGTTTCTATGTTGAGAAAGTATATGAAGGATCCTAAACATATAGTAGTTTGGAAATCGTTGGAAGTGCAACAAAATCTCACTGCAATTGAAAAGCCAATATGGATGGTTGATGCTAAAGAATAGATCTTAAGAAGATGTGTGATCAAATATGTGAAAGTACAATGGACAAATTAATCTGAATGGGAAGCTAATTAGGAGCTAGAGGAGGAAATGAAAGCAAAATATCCTCGAGCTTTTTGATGATCTAAGTAACTTTCAAAGACGAAAGTTTCTCTTAGTAGGGAAGAGATGTAATATATAAATACATAAATCATAATAAAGGGTAAAGTTGTCATATATGATTAAATAAGAGGGTTTTATGGTCCACCTTAATATGAATATATAATGTGTTGTTTTATGGAAAGCACATAATTGGACAAGTGGGAGGAATCTTTAGGCCACTAGCTTTGCAATCTGCACCACCGGCATTGGATGCCATTGTTTAAGCTGCCAGCTTATATTCTTACACTGCTAACTTTCTTTGCAGCCTATAATATACGTTTTGTTTCTAGTTTTTAGGGTTTTTCATGTTTTATAAATAAACCCTTAACCTTGTTTTCTTTTCATAACTTATCATAAGCTTTTAGAAACCGTAAAACCTCTCTCAAACCTATAGCTTGCTTCAAGGAGGAATAAGAATAAAGTAATAGGTAAGTATGATCCTTTTCAATTCTTTTGACAATCTAAAAGTGTTATCCTTCGTAAAGTTTTCTTATTGGTTTTAAATGGAATCAAATTCTAGGAGGAGTGTTTGAAGAAACCCTAAGTTTCTTGGAGATTTTGTTGTTTTACGATAAAGGAAGGAAGGTAGGTGTTATTCTTGTTGGTTTAAGGGTTTAGATAACCTTAAGAGTATGTTTATCTTATGAAAACGAGATTTTAGATAGTTTTTCTTTACGTGATTAGGTGTTTCTATTGAAGTTAGGTTTTCTGCTCCAAAAGTTGTTTTAGGTACGTCCTTACCTTATTTGATGATTGTGTGTAAACCCCTAATTTTTAGAGTAAATTTCAAGCTTAAACCCTAAACCAGAAAGTTAATCGAAAACCCTGAGTCAACAAATCCTTAGGAAATCGTAGCAATTTAGATCCAGCAACCCCGTGTTCTTAAACCAAGAAGTCAAAATATGAATGGAGAGTATAAATTGGTTCGTAATAATATCAGGATGCTTAAAAATGTCAAATTAGTGAATTTTCGACCTATTTCGAACACGATCGATACAGAATTTAAAAAGCGCGTCCCGGGGCTTGAGATACAAAAAAATATGTTATTAGTATCATTAGATTCGTAATTTCATAAGATTTCCAAATATATCAATTATGTAATTTTTCAGGTTATAAAAGTTACAGTTATAGCCTTTTATCGTATTTTCATTACTACCGGTACTTTAATTGTCTAATCTATTTTTTTTATTTCTAATCATACTATTCACAATTATAACCACCCATACCCTCTTCTTACATCCTTACAACCTATTCTTACGATATTACATCATTTTCTTTACATTTATTTTTCCAATGCATTTTATTACTTAAATTACTTTTAAATCTGAATTTATTACACAAAACAAATATCAAACATCCTTCCCTCTTTTCTCCCTCTCAATTTGTTTTATTTATTCTTTCTTTTATTACATAAACCCTAATCCACTTTTCTATTAATACCCCTTCATACCAACTTCATTTCACTTTCTCATTTTTCATCTAAACAAACTCTTGCAATTTTTTCTCTCTCCTCTCCTCCTCTCATCTAGTTGTCATGACCTCCCCAATACACACACACACACTATATTTTTCTTCAAGTTTCTTGTTTCAAACACTAAATAGGTAATAGATCTATGCTCTACCACTTTAAAAACATGTAATAGCAAGATCATACATGTGTGATTCCACTCAAAATCCTAATGAGCTTTATGCTAGGGATGTGGAAACACTAAAACATGAGATCCTTGCCATCACAATGTTGTAGATCTTGTTATTTAAGTTATTTTGCTTTATTATTGAGTTATGTTGTTATTATTAATGTTTTGTGCATGTATTCACCATTTAACCTTATCTACATAATGATCATAGTGCATTTGCATTTATGACTAGTATAATAAACTAGATCTAGTTGTTTTGAGTATATTAATGTGTTAGGTTTTTGTTTTATGTACATAAAGGACTTGTAGTAGCATGATAATAGTGGGAAAATGTTAAAAAGCTTAAAATCTATTTTAGTTTTAACAAAAATAATTCTTGGAAATTCGGATCTAAAAAGAACCCTAT
Source organism: Combretum micranthum (assembly GCA_024138025.1). NCBI lineage: Eukaryota > Viridiplantae > Streptophyta > Magnoliopsida > Myrtales > Combretaceae > Combretum > Combretum micranthum. Next base: position 60,058 of record JAMXBD010003196.1, on the reverse strand, counting down.
TTAGAAAGGCTATTTTTCAACTTCAAAATGAGTATTTTGCATTAAAAATGAAAAGCTTAGAGAATAGGTATCATAAATGAGTGGTTTTGATTAGTAATGCTTAGATTTACTAAAGGATATTTTCAAAAACAAGAAAAGTTTACAAAAGTTATGTTAACATTATGTTTCAATCCCAACAATAAACTTAAAATTCGTAATAAATAAAGCTTGATATGTAAACACTTATTTTTCAACCGCAAAACAAGATTTTTACTAAAGAAATGGAAGCCTTGAGGAGTAGATTTTGTTAGGAATTAATTTTAGAAAGATTAAATGAGTTTTACAAAAGAAACAACCTCAAATATAAATTTCAAAATTCGGATTTAGAAGTGACCTCTAGTTAAATACCTATTTCCAAATGCCAAATGAGGATTTTAATGGAAAAATAAGAGTCCTAGGGAATACAAGTAATAAAGACCTAATTTTGACAAGGATAAATGAAACTTATCAAAGTATAATCCTAAAACAAGGAAAGGTTTCTAAATATAGATTAAACAATGTTTTCGTTCCATAAAATCTTGTAAAATTCGTAACTAGGTAAACCCCCTATTTAAACATCTATTTTCCAACTCCAAAATGAAGAATTTTATTAAAATAATGAAGGTATTAGGCGTATAGGTCATTAAGGTTGAGTTTTGATAAAAGCAAGTGTGGTTTTGCAAGGAATAAAACTAGTTTTCTTAAGTCTGGTAATTTCAAAAGTTTTGCAAAGCAAAAATTTTCTAAAAATAATTCTTGATGTCATATATCATTGAGGATATATATATACATATATATATATAGCTCATCTTATGACATTCATAATAATAATTTGTAGGTAATGCATATACACATAATGCACTTGGTAGAAACAAGCTAGGAAAATAGTATCTCACATATCCCATATAGTATTATCTAAGCACATGAGGAAATAGATTGAGCAATACCCATGAATCATGCATGATATGGAGTTATTTATGTATATAAAAAGAGTCTTTCAAGATATAATGATAGCTAAGTATCTATCAAAGCTTTGGAATGATGTTTGGATTGAAATTAGGAATTGATTTGTGGGTTAGGAATCCCGTATGGCATTCTGTACCCTACTGTTCATGGACCAAACGATCTTTTTTTTTTTTTTATGGAAATTACTTTAGAAATAGATAGCTCTCATCGAATAGATAGAAATTGGTATATAATATGTGAAATTCCGAGTTAAAATGACCAAGTTATGACCGTTTTAAGTTGGAATTTTCTCTTAGACGAACTTGTTAGAATAGAATTTATAAGTTCATTCAAACTTCATAGAAATACTCATTGGAGTTATTTCTTTTGATTAGGAGACTTGAGGGACAGACTAGACCTTCTCGAGGACTATTAGGATTAAGTAGATTTCCACGCCATGGTAAAGTGAGTTCATTATTTTTAAATTACATACCCTTGACTGTGCTTGTAATGATAGTGGCATTAGAATTAGGATAAGATAAAATTAGAATGTGCATGTGAATTATATTTGGTTGAATTGATGATAAAAATATCGAAATGGGAAGTGCTATGAATACTTGTATGATGTAGTATAGAATTGAAGTGTCTGCAATATCTATGATCGCCTATAATTCGCTTAGATTATATGCCATGATCTTATAATTAAATTGACCATGCATACCATATGTTGAGTCACATTACGTTTGTTATTATACCTTTGTGGGAAGAAGGCATAATAGCTAGGCAACGAGTGGGCCTGTAAACTCGAATGTTGGCATGAATGGCCTGAATTAAAATGGAAGTGGTGTAGGTACTTGTATCAACTACAAAATGAGTGAGTGGGTGGGCACCTAAATTAACCAATATATAAATGAGAAAAATTGAAATATATGATCATATGAGCTTGAAAGACCTAACCTCAAATGGAGGGTGTATATCCATTCAACATAGGACTCTTAGAAAGTCCTATATATTGTATGCTCAAGTGCTTGTGCATTTCATATGATTGTCTAATATAACTTGCTTGCCCTATTATTTGATGAAGTATTTAATTTTGGAAGTGAAACTCATTAAGCTCGTAAGCTTATACCCCTATAGTTTCCTGTTGCAGTAAGATAATTTATGGCTATTACCAAAAGGTCACTTTCCTCAAGTACAGCTTTTAGAATTTAAGGAGCTTTTTGAAGAAATCGAGACGTAGATATTAGGCATAGACTTCTAGTTGAATCTCCTTAATCTTATATATATATATATATATATTGTAAACCCCGGGAATTCTCAGTAGCTAGAAAACCCCAGGAGTTGGAGACGAAACCCTAATCCGATCAGATTGAGTTTAGTGAATAGAGCCTAGGAACCCTAAATCCGGCTTTCCTTCGGTTTCATAGTAAAATAAATAAATTAGAGTGAATGAATTTGAATTGTTGTTCCATAGTACATTTCAAACCTTTGAAAGTTTTAAATTCGGGAATTTTTCAATTCCGGGCCTTCCCGAGCCCAATTACGGAAAAGCGTGCCCCGAGCCACGGATCCAGAAAAATATTCCGGAATATTCATTAGAACCGTAATTTTATAAGGATTCCAAAAATATCAATTTCATAATTTTCCGAGCTATAAAGATTACAGTTATAGCTTTTCCCGTGTTTTCGGAACAACCGGTAAAGTAGATGTCTTGTCTACTATTCACAAGTACAACCTACACTACACACTACCCATACCTTATTCTTACATCCTTACAACTACTCATTTCAATTTTCTTTTCCAAGAAATTTTGTCTTTTAAATAATTATTACATTTATTACATTTATTTCATTTTCATTTACTAAATTACAAAAGTTAAATTTTTCAAAACACACACACACACACACAAAGGATGGCCGGCGCCCTCCCTCTTATTTCCCTCTCAATTGTATTATTTTTACTTCATTTTTATTAACTAAACCCTAAATCACTTAGTATATATACTAAATGTTCTCTCTCTCTCTTCATTTTCTTCTCATTTGAACTTTTGGAAAAAGAGAAAAACTCTCTTCTTTTTCCCTTTTGTGCCGTGAGCTTCTTCCTCTCCCCATCTTCACTTTCCAACTTTGCTTCTTCTCTTTTTCACTTCAAGACTCCATTGGTATGTGTATTTAAGCTTTGTTCCTTCCTATTCTTGTAATGGCAAAGCTATATCTTGTGTGTTTTCTCATTTAATCCCAAGGAGCTCATGCTAGGGACATGAAAACACATGAACAAGAATATCAAGCCCTCACAAGACATGGATCTAATGTTTAGATGTGTTTGGTTAAGATCTCATTTTGTTCATACATGTAAAGTAGTGATCTTGCATAAATATTGTTGTTCATGCCATGAGATACATGTTTTATACATCATATGTGGTGGATCTAAGGTTTAGACATTCACAACTCCATGTGCATGCATGATCATAGGTTCACTTTGTTTCATATGCCTTGATGATCATAAGAATGTAGTCTTGTTCATATATAGTGATGTTAGATAGTATATCTCCACATATAGTTGGCAAGAACATTGAAAAAGGAAGGACTTTGTTGGATATGGAAAGTTGAAAATTCGGATGAAATGGAAACCCTACCCTAAAGACCTCCAAAATCAATTTTAAACTTATATTTCATAAGAAAAATGAAGGGTATGTGTAATAGACATGTTGAAGGAATTATTTTCATGAGTTTAGATGAGTTAGGCATAAAAAATAAGAGAAACAAGAGGTGAAGTTAGAAGTGGAAAGTGTTGACTTTAATTGTGTAGTCAAATTCGTAACTTTGTGTGATGCCTAAATAAACACTTAGTATTTAAGTCTAAAATGATGTTTTATAAGCTAAATGAAGTCCTTAGATAATGTATACATTGAAGCCCCAATTTTTAATACATTAGACTAGATTTCCCTTAAGAAAAATGTAAGAAAAGAAAATTTGGAAAATTCGGATTTTTACAACTAGCTTATTTGAAAACATGTTTACCAAATGAAAAATGTGAATTTTTGTGCATGAATGGAGGCCATGACTATTATAGACTTTGAGAACCTATTTTTTAGTTAAATAATAAGTAGATTACAAGATTAAAAACCAAAGAAACCCTAAGGAGTATAATGTGGGAGAATAACTTCTTAGAATTAGCCTTTATGAAACTTTCCCCAACACTTAGGAGTTCCTAAAAGTTTATTACTACAAAAATCATCATGACCATGCACAAGTTGAGTTCATTACATGGCATACACATTAGTAGTTCATTCCTAAATCATTCATGCATGAATCACTAACTAGGAACATTTCTTATCAAAAGCAAAGCACATTTTCAAAGTTGGATCAATTGCGGGACAGAACTGATCCCACTGTTCCGTGACCTTATTATTTTCAAAACTTGGATTTAATACTTGAATTAGATAGATCTTTCGAAGTAGATGAAGATCGATATAAAGTTTGCGAAATTCCGAGTTAAAATGACCAAGTTATGGCCGTTTTAAGTCGGAACTTCCAAATATAGCGAGAAATCCGAATTCAACTAGTCTAGAAGTATCGTTTGATTTAATTACATAATGAGAATCTCATAGGGATTATTCTTGATTGGTAGGTGATTCCGAGCAGGACGACTCTCTACCACCCGATTATTATTATTAAGGAGTTTGGTGACCCATGGCCGAGTGAGTTACTTCCACTCTCAATTAATGCTTGTGAATGTAATGTAGTGGCACTAGTGATGTAGGCAAAGATAAAAGGAATTGTACAAGCATGATGGGGTATGTGGGAATTATTTATGTTGTGAATTGTTGATATGTGAAATGGAGCTTAAGGCATATCGAAACCGGGTGTTAAGATATTGATTGTTTTATTAGAATCATATGATGAATGTCTGCGTATACTTGTTGGTCACTTAAAAGAATCGAATTAATGACTATTCGACTCCGACTATAAACTGAGTTCATTCATGTCACAATGGGGTTGGAGCATTTGCATTGGTTGGTTTTTCGTGACCCATAAAACGAATGTGAGGTTAATCGTGATCCATAAAACGAATGTGAGGTTAATCGTGATCCATAAAACGAGCTTTTAATCAGTTGATCGTGAGCTTAAACGGCGTCGTACCGCAGGATTCGTTAATCTGCTAACCCGGGATGGAGGGCGCAAGTCCATCCACATATGATTTCCGGTTGGTCATATGTTTGATGATTTCATTTGTATGGTGCATGCACTTGCTTGAATAATCACTTGTTTGAATGATTGTATCTAATTGCGTTATGGAAGTATTACTTACTAAGCTAGTTAGCTTACGCCCCGATAGTGTTTATCTTTTGCAGCATGAGTTTATATGGCTTAGGCCAAGACAAGCCACAGCGCAGGTACCGGAGATAGGAGTTTCCCATAGAAGTTTGATTCATTTCTTTTGTATAGACTTCCATTGGAAACTAAGGACTCTGGATGACTGTAATAGACTGTTATTCTTTTGCGGGGGAATGCCCCTTAGATTTTGTAAACCTTAAAAATTTATGCGTTTTGATTTATTATCTATGGCTAACGAATGCCTTGTTAAACTGTTAAACTCCATTTGTTGAAGTATTCTATTGTCGTAAGGGAACGCTTTACATCTACTTAAGACTTCCGAAGGCCCCGGTTAGGGAACTCGAGAGTCTTACTTAGTATGTGGCGGACTGTTACGTTTAGGATACCCTACGGGGCGTGACATATATATATGTTGATGTAAGAGACTTTTGTGGACCTAAAGACTCTTAATATTTTTTACGAGGATATGCCCCTTAGATCTTGTAATAGATTAATCTAGTTGTAACTATTATGATTTATATTTTTATCACTATGTATGTCTTCTTAAGCTATTTCGATTCAAAGTAAGGTCCCCTACATGGTGAACGTAAGCCTTACACCCGGTGTCTAAACTCATGGAATGACTAAAGTTGTCATACTTGAGTTTAAATATCGAGTGTGGCGGACTATCACGTATACGGTACCCTTTGGGGCGTCGCATTGTGCTTGTTTGGTAGAACATATAATTGGACTAATTGCTATCCGACTTTGATTGGTTTGTTGCTTGTGCTTGGCTAAGTCTAGTAGACTGGAAGTACCATGTTACTAGGATGGCACTCTAAAGATTTACGTATGTCGTTATCCAGAGTAGAATCGTGAACAAAAATGATCTAGTAGTTGAGGAGTGATACGAGTACGGTACCTAGAGTGTGTGGAGAGTACCTAACACCAATATATGTAAGTATTTTATACATATTTGTTTTTATGGAGTCGTGTTATTCTGGGTTTAAGACTAGTTGTAAATTGTTTTAAACTATGTTGGTTGCCTATCTAATTAAAGATAATAACCTATGATTATTGTATATGATATTATGATGCATGTGGAATTGCATGCTGTTTGCTCATGTGCATGTAGTTGTGGTTTACGTACTGGGCCTTTATGCTCACTCTTTTATCTTTTAGGAACATGTGATGATCATGTAGTGTTCAATCTATCTAGATATGATGTATATGTAGATTACGGGAACAATGATAGTGGAGTTGATTTCCCAGCTGATTTTTAGAAAAGAAGAAGTTAAGATAGATAAAGTTGAAGATCTTTATGAAGTTTACTCTGTTATCATGACCATTTAAGTTTGGACATTAGTTTTTATGATTTTTTATATTTTAAGATTTTCTTTTCAAGTAATGTTTTAAAATGAATTGTAAGTTGGCATTTGATTTAAGCTAATCGAGTTGTTTAGTATTTTTATTATGACATAATTTTAGAAGTACCCATTATATGTGAGATATTGAAGTTGTCTTGTTATAGTTGTGGTTTAGTCGAATCATAGTCTTAGCGGTCCTTCTCTAATGAGGATACTTGGCAGGCTATTAATACTCTCAGTTTAAGGCGCTACACTATACATAGGATAAGCAAATAATATCTCCTTTTTTTTTCTTACACAATTGATTTAACTCCACAAAAGAGAAAGCTACAAATAAAATATCTAAACAAAAATAAAATAAATAGATACTAGAATTTTTAAAATGGAAAATCCCAGTACAAGGAAAAATCACATGACCTAGTCTAGTAAAATATCTCCACTATTCTTAAATAATGAGTATACCAATATAAGTTCCTCATAACAAATTAGGGACATTCACCAATAATGGTGGATAAATAGAATAAAAACCCATAGAAGGGTATCTTAGCCTAAGCAACAAAAAAGTTAAAACCATAAACTACTTACACCAATGTGTAGATCACATAGCAAGGAACAACTACAAAAATTTTAGCTCAAAAGCAATTCAAGGACTCCTTTAAATCTTTGACCAAAACTTCCAAATTTTTCTTCTCTTCTTGTCATTGCTACTATTTTTCTATCTGTCTCTTTTTCCTAGTCTTCTCATGGGTGTTATATATCTATATATATCACATGGCTTATATAAGAAATCACAAATCTTTTGACATGCAAAGAAATCACAATACTAAAATAAATCTATTAAATTATTTATTGATTTATATATTTGTTGTGGTGGTGGGCCCGTAAGCGAGTGACCCACCTAAGAAATCTCCCCTCATGAACTAGTGGGACCATACTCAACTAACCTACTTTCTTCTTACAAATAGAAAATTTCTTTAAGGGTAAACCATTATCATCAGTATCGATTTTCTGAAGTGACAATTACTTCATCTTTAGCGCTTCTCTTAACAAATGACATCACACTTCAATGTGCTTCGACCTAGATTGAAATGTCACACTTTTGCTAGGATGGATCATACTCTAGCTGTTACAATGTAACACATATTTCTCCTATTTGTAGAAAATTCTACATCTAAGAGAACTCTTTTCCTGCTTCAATGATAGCAATATATCCAACCTCTGCAGAAGACAATGCAAAACATTTATGCCATTTGGATTGCCTTAACATAGCTCCCCTTATAAAAGTCATGTACCTAGAGGTATACTTTCTAGAATCCTCATCACTAGTCATATCAAAATCTATGCAATCATCTAAAATAGGTTTACTGGTACCAAAATATAGCAGAATCTAAAAGTTCCCCTAAGATACCTAAGTATTGACTTCATTGCTTGCAAATGCTCTTTAGTAGGGATAGAGAGAAACTGCTTGACAACACCTCCTACATGAGCAATACTTAGGCCTGTGCATACCATGACATACACCAAATTACCAACAGCAATGCATAACAATTTTTTTCATTTTCTTTTTTTTTTTTTACTAGTAGGACAATGCTTTAAATTCAATTTAAAATGACCTGCAAGTGGAGTACAACTGGTTTAGAATTGCCTATATGAAACTCTCTAATACCTTCTCAATGTACTTTTATTAGGATAACCATAGTTTTTCATTCTTCCTATCACGAGTAATTCTCATGCTAATAATTTTTAAAGCAAATCCTTCATAGAAAGGACTTACCTAACTCACTTTTGAGATATCTAATTTTCTTAGTATCATGACCAACAATTAACATGTCATCACATATAATAGTAAGATAATGAAATCACCATTAGTGAATTTCTTCACAAATAAAAAATGATTAGAAGAAGGTTTGGTACACCCATGATCAACCATAAAAGGATCAAATTTCATATAACACTACCTTGACCATCGGTGAAAATATTTATTCAAAATCAAATTGCTTTCTTTTGATTCAAACCCTTCATAACCTATCTTGCCTTGTACCTTGGCTTTGAACTATTCTCCTCTGCTTTCAATTTAAACACCCATTTATTCTTGAGTGCTCTTACCTTGTGGTGGCTTTACTAACTCAAAGGTATGTTTCTCGAACAAGTACGACATCTCTTCTTGCATGGATTTTGACTTCTCCCTATGCTCATCTAAGATAGCATCCTCATGTCTCTGACTCTCCTCCATCAATCAACAACACATACTCATGTGGTAGGTTTTCTAAGGGATGAGGTTATCTAGTAGACCTTCTCAACCAAGGCTCAATTGATGGTACTGATTGCAGTGGAATTGTGTTAATAAGCTCAATATCTCTGCCTTTGCCATCAATGTTTGCAGCTCTCCATTGTTAGCAACCCTAACAGGAGTATCTAGCTCAACAACTATACCATCTATAGTAACTAGCACTGAATTTTCTTCCTTTTCAATATCTTTAATTGTTTGGTCTTCAAGGAAAATAATATCTCAGCTTTCAATAACTTTCTTGTCAACTGTATCTCACAATCTATAACCAAACTCCTCATGGCCATAACATTGAAAGATACATTATTTTGACATTCCATCAAGTTTCGATCTTTCATTTCTTAAAGTATGAACAAATGTTGTGCATTGAACACTCTCAAGTGATCATAGAGCATCTTTCCCTTTCTAAACTCTCTTGGTAGTATTATCATCAAGATGAAACGAAGGAGAAAGGTTAATTAAGTCTATAGTTCTTATACTTCACTCCAAAAGGCTTTAGGTAGTTTTACATGAGAGAGAATACATCTAATTCTTTTTGTAAATGTTTAGTTCATTCTCTCTACAACCTCACTATGTTATGGTGTTAATATCATGGTAATACAAATAGAATCCATGTTAGAATTACACAACATGTTTCTCTCAAATAACATCTCACAAGAAAGTGTTTTTATGATTTTGATTTTTGTATTTTTTGATAAAAATAGAAAATAAAACGTAGGAATGATTCTTTCCTATGGCATTATCCAAGAAAAGACCGAATTAGTTGTATTGTTCAATTAACATGATACATGATTGATAAAGATAAAAAAGATTGCGAAAAGCTTTCAAATTCATTCAAGAACCAAATTTAAAAATTATAAAGATATCAAGTTGTCAAAGGTGGCAAAAACTCTCTCTAAAATTTCTGTTAATATAACCCTAATGACCCTTATATACTCTCATAGGTTGAGTAAGGTCAAAAATGGAACAAAAAAAGTCAAACAAATAAAATAGGAAAGTAAAAACAAACATTGGAAATAGAGTTGAAATCACGCTGTGGATCACAGTCATGATTCAGAGCCAGCCATGATCTACTTGATCACAAAATAAATATTTAATTAAAACTCATCATGAGCACAATAACATGGATCATCAGTGGCATCATGGTCGTGATGGGGATAGTAATCCTCTTAGCACCCAATTTCATCCAATGATGACATTCTCACGGGTTCTATCATGATCGTATTTTAGGGGTCTTTACTATCACTACCAATGTTAAGGGCATGATGGGAGTGGTGATCTCCATCACCTCTTGGATCACAGGTGTAAAAGGGATGTGATCTCTACTGTCACTTGATTTTCTTGATTCGCTTCAATCATTGTCTTAGGCACAACATGATATTAAGTATTGAGGAATTTCCCTCCAAGTTGTGTCTTAACCACACTAGATCATTCATGTTGCAAAACTGTGCCATATATTTGCAAAAATGCTTCAATTCATCTTCATTGGGGTCATCCATAAGTATTCATGAGCTAAGTTCATCAATTCTCTAACTTTAACCTAAGTTATTGGTCCAAATGAACCATGATTCCTATCATATGATCCTTGCAATACTTCTCAAATGGACCCCTATATTCATGACCATTATATGCTCTTACACATTTCAATTTTTTGCATTTTTTTTTTTCAACATTTTTATGAATGTGTTTGAAGACAGCACATGATCTTTTGTTTTCAAAGCAAACATCCCTAATTATAAAATAATCATCAATAAATGGGACAAAGTATGAATAACCACCAAGAGTTCTAAAATCCATGATGTAAACATCATTATGGACTAAATCTAGAGCATGTGACCTCCCATGTGGAGGGGAACTATGAAAAGAAACTATGTTTGCTTACCAACTAAACAATGAGTGCAAGGTTTAAGAGAATTACCTTTTATGGGAAGAAGTTTTCATCTTGCCAAAGTATCAAGTCACTTCTTACTCAGATGGCCAAATGGCATATGCCATAAATGTATGGTGCAATCTTCAACTGCATTTACCTAAACTATTATTACCTTAGTTGGCATTCAATAAAGAATATCATTATTTAGTCCTTTTTGCAACCACAAGGGATATCTTTTTCATTCTCCATTTGTTACCACTAGATGTGTGCTCATAGCTATCTGGATCAAGTGATTTTTATTAAGATCACATTAAGGTGGAAAATTGGGACATGTCTAACATTTTTCAACTACATTATGTATCTGAGGTAGGCTTCTAACCAAACATCTCTAAATATCAGCTACTTTGCATACTCTATATTCTTCCATAATCACAATACCAAAATCACTTAGAGTGTAAGATGAGAAGAACTCCCGATTGGATACAACGTGGAATGTAGAACTGGTATTTATTATCCAATTATTGTACATGGAGGAGAGGTTATTGAATTTTTCAGCAATTAACAACATCACCATCGAATATAACTGCAACAATTTCTTTTTCTTCTTTCTTACCTTTACTTTTTTTCCATTGATTTTTTATGCTTAAGGAACATGCATTCCTTTCTCAAATGACCCATTTTATTACAAGGTAACATTTTATGTCTTTCCGAGAGTTTGACTTTCCTTTGAACTTGCTATAAATTTGACCTTTCTAGGAGTTTTGATTTAGCTTCTCCTCTTTAATCCAATAACTAAGCCTTTGAATATGAAGAGATGTCAATGATTTTCTTCCCATCTCTTCGTTCAATAAGCTACTCTTAGCAAGCTATCGGGACACTATACCATCAATAACAGAATTGCACAATGGAAAGTTTAAAGGTTTCCATGGATCTAGTAATAAGCCAAGAAGAAACAATCCCTGAATATCATCATCAACCTTCACTTCCATAGCAACAAGTCGGTTCATGATTCCCTTTAAATTATTTAAGTGATTCACCACTAGAGACTCATCATGATAATTTAAGGATAGTAATTGCTTGATCAAATTCATCCTGCTATTACTGATTTTCTTGGCATATAGTTGTTCAAGTTGGCTCCACAATTTTTTAGCATTAGTTTCTTCAGCTATAGTGTTCTAAAAATTATCATCAACCCACTGTCTAATATAGCCACATACTTACCTGTATAGTAGGTTCCATTCATCATCTTTAATATCCTTTGGCTTTTACTTAGCAAACACAGTTGATGGAATTTTTTTACATAAAGCAAATCTTCCATCTTGCCTTTCCAAATAACATAGTTGAAGCCATTTAAGCTTATTATTATACTTGTGTTGGTTCCTATTTGCTAATTCAATAAGGATACTACAGCCAGAAGCTCACTTGTTTGGAAAAAGGTTCGCACACACAGAATGTATACTCTATTATAGTGGAAGTAAATAAAATCTCATTTTTTCTTACATAATTAATATAACTCCACAAAATAGTAAGAAACAAATAAAATATCTAAACAAAAATAAAATATCTAACACTAGAACTTTTAATGTGAAAAACCCTAGTGTAAGTAAACACATGAAACTTATTCCAATAAATATCTCTACTATTCTTAAAGTAATGAGTCCACCAATAAATTGCTCCTAACAAATTAGAGATCAACAAACACTGGATTTCACCAATAATTATAGATAGCAATACAATTAAAACCTATAAAAGGGTATCTGAAACCCAAGCAACAAAAAAGATAAAAGCGCAAACTACTTGCACCAATGTGTAGATAATACATCTATGAACAACATAAAAAAAAAAATTCAATTCAAAAGATATTCGACAACTTCTACAAATCTCTTATTGAAGCTTCTATATTTTTCTTCCCTTTTTATTATTGTTACTATTTTTTATCTCTCTTTGTTTTTTATTCTTTTTCTGGTCTTCTCATGGGTGTTATATATATATATATATATATATATATATATATCCTGGCTTCCGTAAGAAGTTACACATCTTTTGACTTGTAAAGAAAGTCATGATGATAAAATAAAGGAAAATTACAAAAACATCACATGTATTTTGGTATATACCAAACAGTTTATATGAATTTTAGTTTTTGAACAATATTATTTTGATATTTTGGTAAACAAGTAAGCTAAGTTATATGTTTTTGACAAATATAGGAACTATGTTCTATACTTTTGCCAAAAAAAAAAAAACACTTGATTTTTATTTTTTGACCAATACATTACCTCTATGACATATAAAAAATACAGGTAATATATTCATCAAAATCAAAACTCAGGTCACACATTTGTAAAAGCATAAAAGACATGTCATGTATTTGTCAAAAATAAAACTCAAGTCACTTGATTGCCAAAATATCAAAACACGAATTATATATTTGTTAAAAATCAAACTAAAATCACTTATTTGTAAAAGTACTAAAACACATATCATGTTTTTATAATTAACCCAAAAATAAGTCTATTATTCTATTAATTGATATAAATATGATGTTGTGGTGGGCTCACTAGTGAGTGACCTACCCAACAAATTATACTTAAATCAATATGTAGTACCCATTAGAATTAGAAACTGTTCACTTACCTCAAGATTGAGCTTAAAGCCTACTCTTCTAAGATGAATCTGAACTAACATAGCTAGCGGGTGCATCTCTCCAACTTTAAGTTTCAAATACAAGAGAAAACAAGTCTTTAATTAGTTGTAAAATAATTTAGTTTCAATTTGAAATTTTTGTCTGAAGAAAAATTGAAAGAAACCACATATATTCTTCTTTCTTCTTCACATGCATACATGTATGGCTAATGAACAAGCAATATATTTATTTATTTTTAATTTTAAGTCGAGCGACCACAAAAGCAACTCAATATCCCATCAAACATCTATAATAAATGTGATTTTGTGTATTCTCTAATGCATATGAGTCCATGAAACTAGAATCAACTAAATCCATACCTAATTGTTTCCAAACCCAACTTTATGTAAGGACAACATCACAAGAATCATTGGGATGTTGCATTAGTAAGATTGATACTCTTGGTCTACTAACGAAGGCTAAAAACACATAGCAACAAATTATTTTAGTCAAATATTCATTGAGTTAACTTGATCTATTTAACCTACATGACCTTAGTCAACACTCATGGTTGAACATCATATCAACTTGTAATTGAAACTACAAGACTCCTAAGATCTCATATAAAAGACAATTAATACTTTTAAAGCTATTGCACATTTCCTAACATCATTTATCACTCATCGTAATACATACAAATGCTAATTCTCTCCAAGTTTTGATCATTACTTTGAAAATGGTAAAATAGGTTTTATGGAAATTAGTCATAAATTGTTATTTAAAATAGTAATTATAAAGGAAAAGATTTTTGGTTTGAAAAAGGAAAAAGAAAAATAGTTGAAAGTTGGAAGACTGAAAGAAATTAGTGATATTCCTTATAGATAGGTATACAAGTAGGTACATAGTCATGCACATGGTCATGCATATTCTAGTGACATAATGTGTTTCTCTAACCACAAAACATTAAAATTATGCAAAAAATGCCTTAACAATATTTTTCCTTATTGAAAAGCAATGTTAGGAAGAGGTTTTTTATTGTTTTGAAGAAGGAAACTACCAAAAGAGAAAAGGAGGAGGAAGGGAACTGTCATTTCTTATGAAAGAGGGAAGAAGAGAAAGAAATAGAATAATGTAAGTTATTTACAGGCTAATTTAAATCTCGTAGGTAAAGACAAATATGTACCCCTACTAAAGCTATCATTTACACAAACTATTATCTTATATTTTGGTATGAATGAACCAAGCTAGCTTTAGGATATTTTAACAAGAACTAGTCCTAATATCCGTAAGGTCTCTTAAACCTTTCTCAAAGCCTATGGGGTTTTCTTTCTAAACCTAAAACCTGCCCAACAAATTCTATTGGGGTACCCACACTTTATAAGCTTAATAGTAATATTGAAAACTCTATTAAATGTCGAATAGATCGCCCTATTGCAAGTTTAGTGCAAAACTTCAGTATAATAGAAAGGGAATGACTATTTCAAGCAAAATAAAATGTTGCTTCTTATTTGAGCAATAGCATATCATTTTAAACAAAGTAAAATTTGACACAACATTCATCAAATCACAATACAAGTGCAATGTTTAAGCAAATAAAAGTTAAACAAGGGAAAGCCAACATCGTCTGACATTTACCAAATCAAAATTAAATAAAGCAAAGCACAACATTTATCAATCTCTCACAACCCTCCCTTAAATTTAACTCCTCATGAACTTGACCTCTCAACTTCATCTCTTTCTTCAGTCATCTTCTTACCTTAAAAAAAAGAGAAGAAAATTATTTTCATAATATACTTTTAAAAGTATATGGTAAAACATTTTTTTTTTCAAAAACAAATAAGTGCAATGATACCTTATCACTTGTTTCATTTGATAACCAACTTTAAATACATATTAATGTCTCTACTATATTTACATTAAATTTACTCCATACAAGCTAATTATCCATCTATTAGTACTAAATGCATATTTAGAAGCAACCATGGACACAAGAATAGTTAGCACACCTCTATCTAAGTAATGTAGTATATTTCATTCCATTCCTTTTCCACTATATAAGAATATTGAACTGAAAGTTCTCTAGCTAAAGAGTTGTAGGATCCTCTATAATGGTCTAACTTTGATCTTACCTGGACATCGATGTTGGTGATCCTCTAGTATTGTACCAACTTTTTGATAAGTCTATTTTACTCTATTCTGTTTATAGGAATTTAGGCTAAATTTGTTGTATTTTTGATAAATTTCTATGGATTTGGTGCTTTTATTGTTTGAATGTTTTTTTTTCAGCTCCTATAACCAAAAGAAGAAGAAACAAGGTTTTTTTTATAAGGTTTAGAGTAAAACAACAGCTACGCAAAGTAGATTTGGCCAAGCCCTGCAAAAGACCCATCGACAGTAAAACAGCAAGGCAAAATAAGGCAAAATGGTTCATCGCACACCCTACATCAAGCCCTCAACATGACCCTCGACTTCTATATTGAGGTGATAGAGCCTTGGACTTTATGGCATAACTTTTGTTATGCTACAATGCCGAGTCTTAGACTTCATGGTACAGCTTCTATCGTGCACAATGTTGAACTTGGATTCACCCTATGACTAAAGCTAAACAAAAATCACATCTTAAGAGGAAGGCACAACTTAGGTCGAGCTCAACACTCAAGCCCTCAATAGACTGGATTTATCTCTCGATTGAATTTGGACAAAAACTCGAGCCTTTTTAACAGAATGCCACAATGTAGGTCGAGCCCTGACATCGCAACACTTGAGCACTCAACCTTATCTTGCGAAAAGTGACCTTGTGAGCTAGCAATCTAGATGCACGCATGTGAAGATGAGGATGAATTCTGTTATAAAGAATCTACCACGTCAGCAAATAAAAGCATCATGATTTCTATGTCTAATCCTATAAATGTAGAGGCATGCGATATAGATCATAATAAAATCAATATCATATGTATAATTTTGTAACAAATTTCTAATGTAGTGTAGAGACAGAATTCTTGAGCAAAAGAACTTTTTCTTCTTGCTTTTGAAATATCAAAGTTTTCTAGGTAAATTCATTATCAACCCGATGTTTGTTTTTGTAAGAGCAATGCTTAATTTGTAATTTCATCTTTAATTCTATATTATTTCTTTCAAATTTGTGCTTAATATCTATACCTATTGAGAAATAATTATTTAACCTAGGGTTTGCGAATCCAAGACCAGGTATATGTGATTTTAAGGTGTTTTAATGATTATCACTGGGTATTTGTAATAAATAGCTAAAATTTAATTTCGTAGGTCTAAATAAGTGGTGTACCTTTTAGATTCATGTTTGATTTCAATTGATTAGATTGATAGATCATTTTTTTGAATAGATCTAGGCTACTAATGGAGTTGCTTCTATCGCTTGTTTTTAAAATTTATTAGATTGGTTTTAAAACAAAGGATTCTTAAACTTTATGTTGATCTAGCTGCTGATATCTTGTGAAGATATTTTGGGGGTCTAGTCTAGTCTAGCATAGATCTAGAGTTTTTGATCTTGAGAGAGGTTTTAACTTACATTAGTAAATTCGACAACACAAATATACTAGTAAACTATTCTATGAGTTTGTTAAGAAATCACATGATAAGGACTTAGTGAAGCAATCCCTAAGGCTTTTTCTTGCATTAATAAATTTATCTTACGATTTTCCTTGAAAAACTTGTGTATATTCATTAACCCTAATATAACGTCTGTTTTTATTATATTTTTCTAAATTTTCTTTTGCTAGATAATAAATGAAATGTGAAAAGGTAGATACCAATGGTCACTTGGAATATGACTTAATATTTTTAATGCTACTGTGGTAGGTGTACTTGCCTGATGTTGATAGTTTCGACCGAAGTTGAATAAAAATTATTAGTTTTATAAATTTTTGAAAACTTCAACTTTGTATTCTTAAATGCTTTTAAAACAACAAACCAACCACTTTTCCATCATAGGATTAATTAAAGTTAGAGCACCAATGTCATTGGCACCTCTTGACAGAATTGAAGAAGTAAAATTACCCATGTTCATACTATGACAAGATTTAGCTCTCAATTGATATTCTTAAATCAGTTCATAATAAGTGTCCTTGAAATTTTTTATCTCTTTAAAAGCATCCTCTCTAAAGATACTAGGAAACATAAAAAAATCTATAGCTTTATTTTTAAGTGCAAATAAAAAAATAGTACAAATAATCATAACAATGTATACATCACCCTGATATTTTTCACACTTATTAAACATTTTCTTAGGCGCTGCATTAATGGTCACATAAAAAGAACTCTTCCATCCAATCAATACTTCCCTAATTACATATACATTCTAGATTACAATTTGCAATGGAATATATAGTACTAGAGAAAAGGTTAATTATCTCATAAATATAGAACTTGTTGCAAATTTCTTTGACAAAATCCTAGTCATCATCTTGTCTAACAATATGTTGAACTCTATCAAACAATTCTTTATGTCCAACGGTGGTGAAGCATGTCATATAGAGAATTCCACCTAGTCTTGCAATTTGAACAATGTTTTCTTGATAGGAATCAACCACAAGGTCCTATCATAAGAATGTGAGCTAGATAATTCAAGGACTAATCCAAAGGTCCTTACAAATATATATATATATATATGAAGAAACCTATCTTGTTGATGGGTTTTATGAACACACTGAGAATTTAGGATTAAACTTAATTTGGTATTGTGATGATACACTAAAGTTTAGAGGAGTCGAATATGTTGTAATGAGTAGGTGATAAATGTGTTATTTTATACATTTATCTACTTCTAAATGACACGATTCAGTGCACTTTGTAGAGATTCCGTTGCATAATTCATTCAAAAACTGGTGAAATAAGCATTTTCAAATCAATTGCATAAAAATGAGAAAAAGAAATAAAATAGGATAAAAAAGAAGCTACAATGTGTGGAGTTTATGTAAGATGAAAGAAAGATTTATGCATTACTTGCGTTCATAATTTTGGCATTGTGATTGGTCAGTTTAAGTTGTAAATTAAAAAGGGCAATGTAGACTTAACTCGAGCTAAACTATTTGTTTTCTACAATTCTTCTTTAGAATAGCCAACATTGAGATCAAAATGCAATTTAAGATATTTTAGTGTATATGTTCACTCAATTACTAGAATTAGAATATTGTTACTGCAATAATATGGAGTACTTAATGATCCTTAAGTGATGAACCAAAAGCAACAGCCCCTAGCCAATCTAAACTGCATAAGAAGAAGCTGGTCACTTGTCTGAAAGAGTAGGAAATGGAGCAGAGAACCAAACACAAGGGCTCACTAGTGAACTAGTCCAGCCAATACTAATGGACAATGCAATTTGTAAAAGGATCCTAAAGCACCAGCAGGGACCATCTAGCCAGTCCACTCTTCATTAGCTTGCCGATGTTACTCCACTAGTGTCCAGAATTCTGTTGAGGACATTTGTCAGTTGAATCCTCACAAACTCATTAGTGAGGCTCTAACAAGCGCCAAACTTTTATTTTTACATAATATTTTTATTATTTTATTTTTGGAATAAGGACAAATTTAAATACCTCATTTTTTAATAGAATATTATCATCAATCGAATATTATTCTATTGTTTCTCTTGAGAGCAAGACCTAAAGTTCTTATCAATCAACTATTGTGACAAAAAACTCACTTAAATTAATTTGTGTGTCCTATCAAATTAGATAGAGTATAGTTCAGGTTATTAGTAGTGATTTATATATGTTAATAGCGTCATATATATCCTAAATCTTCTTAAACCTAAAACACAAACATAAACCCTGATATAAAATTCTACAAGTCATTCGTTCATTTGATTGAACTAGGTTAGGCATATTATTATTGGTATCAGAGGACAAGTTCGATGAGGTCTCATGCATGTTGTTGTGTAATAACAAGTGTGATTGATTGCGACATGTGAAGGTATTATGAAAGTATATATATGAATGTATTGTAGTCCATTTGCATGTGGTAAATCATTATATTGTTGTTGTGGAGTAATTAGATAGTGTTGATTATCTCTATGTGACTAATAACAACAAGTGTTGTCAATCCACAAGGTGTTTGAGGAGTTGCCTAAAACAAATTTTCAGCAAGTAGTGGTTTATTTGAGTAGTGATTGTGCTTGCATTGTGTTGTTGATTTGTATTGGAGCATATTCTTATGTGGTAGTGGTAGACTATTGTAATACCTAGAGTTGTATTAGAAGTAAGGATTATGTCAAATTTACTAGGTGTTCGATAGAATTGCTCAAAAGAATTTATGACTAATCAATATTATCATGGGATTAATCATGGAGTTATGGCATTAAATGAAAAAGAATTGAGCATACTTGAATTCAAGACATAAATCTCTGGGAGAGTATTTAAATTGGTAAATTTAGGTAACTCAAGTTATTGAAGAATTCTTGTTTCTAAGCCATATATTAGGGAATGCAGTTACTTAAAAATGTACGGGACTCACAAGGTTGTGTTGTCAAACTATTATACTACAATGAACCTTAGATGGGTATCATGAGGATATTACATGGGAACATATGAGGAGACCAATGATGACAAAATTTTTTCCACCATACTACTAGGATGAGAAATATGAATAATTTTTGGTGTTGAAGCAAGAACATATGAGTATAGGAAAATATTACGAAGAATATGAGGTCTTCTTGAGGTGTTGTGAACGAGATGAGCGACATATATACACCATCACCAAATTCATGAAGGATTTAAATTATGACATTGCTAGAAACATTAATGCTTTAAGATTCTTAAATGTAGAAGAAGCTATATAAGCTATGTTAATGGTGAAAATGTTTATTACTATTTATAGTATAGCGGACAAAATGAAGCTACAAACGGAGGCAATAGCAAAGGATCCACTAGAGAGTTATGTCAAGCAAGTCAATATGGTTGTAGACAAGGGTAATGAAGTTCTTGAGGAGTACAAAGAGGATGACATAGAGAAGATGGATGATACGTGTGGTGTGATATGCAATGTAGAGATTGAGCCCTACCCTTTGGTTTCAAGAGGAAAGCTACAAGAGTTGCTCTTCGAGCTTCAGGTGTCTAGTCATTCTAAGTATTATCATATTCTCATTCCCTTACTTCCATTTACATTATCTTGATCCATTACTAAGATTGAGAGGCATTTATGGGTATCATAGTCATCTTTCACTTATGAAAATATTTGAAATATCTATCAATATTCATTAGAGTCTTATGGTAGCTACTTGTATTGGAAGAGTGTTCATTTCTTGTGAAGTACTATTATAGAAAGGGTTGTGATGTATGTGTGGTAATTTTTGAGCCAATATTTCACATAAACCATTCAAGCATTTTTGAGAATGATGAGTTGCAAATGGTTCTCCATGTATTTGACCTAGAACCACTACAACTGAACCCAAGAGTTGTTGAAGGTTCCGGTATTTATATATCCATCTTCCATTACTCCGTATACTTTATACCCATCCATTTATGGGGTTGTAAAGCATGGAAACAAAATTATGTGTGTTTTTCTTACAATATAGTCTTTCCCTATTAGTAGTCACACATAAGTTATCTCTACATTATAAAGTTTGTCTTATTAGGGTAAATGAGAAAAACATTCCTAGAAACATATAAGAAGCTTTAAAAACTCAAGATAGAGAGAAGCAATCCTAGAGGAAATGAGGGAATGGAATATAACTCATACTTAGAATGTTGTGAATTTACTTAAAGATAGAAGATTTATTGAAAGTAAATGACTCTTTAGTATACAAAGTAGAAGTCGGTCCCTAACATAGAGTTAGAAAAGGAAACTAGTTTGCAGTGAAGTACAACCATAATCTTATGTTTAATATTCTAAACCCTCTCTCTTTATATTTGTATCACTATTATATTATTTATTGCTTCTTTTAGTAAACTCTAGGGAGTTTCTGCTAGTAATGTGATTTAAAAAAATGATTTTGAAAATAATTACTTCAACTTCCCCAGCAACAACTTGATCAAGGAAAAACTTGATTTGCAACATGTTGAGTATTCGTTGTGTAAGAAACTTACATGCATTAAATTTTTTTTTCTTTTTATGTTGCCTGAAAGATTGTCCAAAGGCGACACTTTTAAGCAATGCTATAAAAATTGTTACTTTAATTACCTTAAAGCAACATTAAGGTAATGAAAATAATTTGTTGCTCAAAATACCTTAAATAGATAATTTCTAGCATCTCTCTGGTCGATCATGAATTGTATACCCCTATGTTCATCTCTCGGGACCGTTGCACATCTTTGGGTGATAATAACAACTATAATATCCCATCCATACGAATTCCAAATTTCCCCGTTTCAAGCACCAAAAATACATTCATTTGCCATTGGTCGTTATACATATGCAATTTTGTCTAACATCATAAACTTCAATTATGGGGAAAAGTATAAAACATAGTGCTTAACCACATGTATAGACCTTAGTAATGTGGTTAACGGTCATGTTCGGGTATTGGTTGCTACCAGACCAGCATACTAAAGAATGCCTATAGTTTTTTAATCATAGTTTTGAGCTATAATAATCAAAGGGATGTAATAATCGAATTCAATGAGTGCAGCTTTGCATTTGTAGCTGGTAATGATTTCAATTTCAACTTCTCTTTGAAGTATCTTTCACGTTTTGAGAAAAATGAGTTACTACTAATACTAGACTAGTTTGTTGGAGATGGAACCTCCGATGAAGCAAAGATGAATACCATATCTTATATGTGTAAAGGGGACCACTCCAATTGCTCTGATGCAAATAATGGTACAAGTTATCGATGCAAATGCTAATTTTTTAATTTCAAAGTTTAGATAGCCACTTTCATATTTTTCCAAAGTTTAGATTCCATTTGCAACATTTACCCTCTTTTTTAAAGTTTTTTGAATGGTATTTTGCTTGTGGGTATGTTTTTGAATTAGATTTTGACTTGTCTTATGTTGTGAAAGGCATATTGGAAGAATTAGTGGTCTTTTGCTATCTTCTTTGAATTGGATTTCACTTATGAAATGTTAGGTCCCAATTTTTATTAGCTTATTACAATTTAAACTTTCTAGAAGGTAATTCTTTACTTTTTAAGATTCTCAAATTTTGGAAAAAAATGGTATCATAGAACTATTGGTTTTACTAGGATATAGGATAAGTCCTAATTCTAAATTTCCAGAGTCTGTAATTATAGAATGTGAGTATAATCTAGGATGGAGTCTATAATTATGGAATTGGTTATTATGTGAAACAAACCCATAAAAGATATTGAATTTTGAAACAAACCCATTAAAAAGACTTAAGTTTTGTTAGAAATCCAAGTGAGGATGGGTTAGTTAGGAGAGAGATGTAGATCATTTATTGATAATAGATGGTTGGTTTTTGTGGCATAAACATGGATACGGTCATGCAAAGGATGAGTGTTTGTTTAGGAGTATATCAGTGGTGATAAAGATCTCATTGAATTATAAGCAAAGACACATTGCTTGATTAGATGTGACCAAAGATTTAGGAGGTAGTATTGGCTTTTTAGCTAGGAGTCTATGTGAGGTTTAGCTTTTATGGGGTGCTTTACTTGTAGGCGTTGTGCAAAACTTTGTTAAGTTTTATTGGTTGTTATTAGGAGAGCTCCTGTTTCGCCTTTATGGGTGGTGAACATTTGTTGCTTAAGATATGATTGATAGGGGAATAATGGCAAGCCAAGTGCCTGTACTTTTAATTTTTTACAATTTAGTGTCTTATCTTTAAATTTTGACAAATTATTACTTGTACTTTCAAAGTATATCCAATCCAGTGTCTTTATTAAATAATATTCGACTGAAGTTTATATTGTTGACAAGATAATGGAAGGCTAAGTGTGTATACTTTGAATTTATGGGAGTTTTTTAACAATTTAGTACCGTACTTTTAAATTTTGGCAAATTTAGGCAAAAAATCTATCATTATCCTATCATACAAACAAATATCTATCAAATATTATTTAATAGAGACACTGAATCATATATACTTTGAAATAAAGTATAAGTACCAATTTGACAAAATCTAAAAATATGATACTAAATTGTCAAAAATTGAAAGTACATGCGCTTTACCTGCTTTTATACTGTTGATGGTTGTGGGGATGGAGATAGGTGATGAGAGGGAATGTGGCATTTAGAGGAAGTTAAAGGCTATTGTATGTGAAGTAGGTGGAAGTATTATTTGTAAGATGTAAATTTTCATACTTTTGAAGTGCTAGAATTCACAGGCACATGTCTTATGATGCTTCCACATAGGGCTATAGTCAATATAAAAGTACATTGGTGTCTTATTAGGCCTGTTTTAATTGTTAGATTTTTATCTGTATCAGATTAGTATCAATACGGTATCGGTTCGGTTTGGTTAGTTTATAAGTAAAACTATCGGTTTCTCATCAGTCATATTTGTATTGGTTCGGTTGTAAAACAATACCTAAATGACAATTCAAACAGGCCCATAAGCAGGAAGCGCATCTAATAGGTTATCCTATGAAGTGATTTCATGTTGCTTGTCACTCCACATGCACATATATTGACACACTTTCAAAATGAATATATTGATGAATGATTAAGTTGAAATTGATGTTTTTCACTTGGAAAGCTGCAAACCCCGGTATTCTTAGTAGTTAAGTAGACTCCGAGGATCGAAAAGCAAAACCCTAATCCAGTCTAGTTCAAGCTTAGTGAGAGAAGCTTAGAAAACCCTAAATCCGGCTTTCCTTTGGTTTCATTACAAAAGAAGTTTTATAAAGTAAATAAATATGAATTATTGTTTTAAAGTATATTTTAAACCTTAGAAAGTTTTAAATTCGGAAAATTTTCAATTCCGGGCCTTCCCAAGCTCAATTACGAAAAAACGTGCCCTGGAACTAGAAACTCAAAAAAATATTCCGGAATATTCATTAGAACCGAAATTTTATAATTTTCCGAGCTATAAAAATTACAGTTATAGCCTTTTCCCGTATTTTCTTTACAACCAGTAAAGTAGATGTCTTGTCTGCTATTCACAAGTACAACCTACACTACACACTACTCATACCCTATTCTTACATCCTTACAACTAGTCATTATAATTTTCTTTTCCAAGAAATTTTGTTTCCTAATTAATTATTATAATTATTACATTTTATTACTTAAATTACAAATTTTATCAAAAATTCAAATCTCACTCTCTCTCTCACTCATATGGCCAGTGCGACCCCTCCCCTATTCCTCTATTTTTTTTATTTTTACTTCTTTTATTCAATTAAAACCCTAATACATTCAATATATAAGCTTATTTTCTCTCTCTCTTCTCATTTTTCACTCTTTCAAAATTTACAAAAGAAGAAAAACTCTCTTTCTCTCCTTAGTTTGCCGTGACACACACTCACACACACACACCTTCACAAGTTTATTTCATCTTCTATTCTTCTTCAAATCTCCATTGGTATGATGATTTCAAGCTTTGTTATTACTAAATCTTGTAATGGCAAGACTTTTCTTGTGTGTTTTCCACTTTAAATCCCCAAGGAGCATATGCTAGGGACAAGAAAACATTAATACAAGAATATCAAGCCAAAACAAGAAGTAGATCTTATGTTTAAATGAGTTTTTGTTGAAATAATATTATGTTCATGCATGTAAAGTAGAGATCTTGTATGAAAAGTTTATGTTCATGTCATTCAACTCATGTTCATGCACTATAAGTGGTAGATCTAGTGTTTAGATACTCATACTTTCATTGACATTTATGTTCATGTGGTTATTTTGAGCTTGCATGTATTTATGATCATAAAAGTTTAGCCTTGCATATATATAAATGTGTTAGATGATAGATCTTCATGGATATAGGACAAGGAACTTGAAAAAGAAAAGATTTTGTTAGAAATGTCTAGTGGAAAATTCGGATGATCTTTGAAACCTATTTTAAAAACCCTTGAAACCACTTTGAAACTCATATTTTTCATGAAAAATGGAAGGTATATGTAATAGGTATCACTAAGGAATGATTTTTATTTTAGGCATGAGTAATGTGTAAAACAAGAAATGGAATTAAAATGGAAAATTTTGAGTTAGTGATCAAATTGTCAAATTCGTAATTTGAGATGATGCATATGTAATCACCTAGTATTTAAGCTCAAATTGCAAGTTTTATGTGTTAAATGAAGTTCTTAGACAATAGGTATAGTAAAGCTTCAAATTTTGATGCATTAAATAAGTTTTCTCATAAGAAATGTGCAAGAAATGAAATATTCCAAAATTCGGGTTTTTTGTGAAAAGCTTGCTTAAAAACATATTTGCAAGGTGAAAAATGCGAATTTCTATGAAGAGATGAAGGTCTTGGATAATATAGATGATAAAGACTCATTTTTATCTAGATAGCAAGTAAATTCTAAGAATAAAATCCTAAAACACTAGGAAATGTGAAATTTGAAAGAATGAATTTTTAAGAAATGACTATTATAGAGTCTTGTAATAATTAGGAGTTCTTAAAAGTTCATTATCAAAAATCATCAAGATCATGTATATATTGAACTCATTACATGTCATTCATATTAGGAATTCATTCATATTCCATCTATACATGAATCATCAATTAGATATATTTTTACTAAATGCAAAACAATTTTTCGAAAATGGAAAAGTTATAGAATAGATATGATCCCTCTGTTCCGTGACCTTAAGGTTTTCAAAAATTGAAAATAATATTAGAAATAGATAGATCTTTCGAAGTAGATAGAGATCGATATAAAATTTGCGAAATTTCGAGTTTAAATGACCAAATTATGGCCGTTTTAAGTTGTAACTTCCTCAAATAGCGAGAATCACGATTTTATTTAGTATAGATGTATAGTTTGAATTAGTTAAGTGATGAGATTCTTATTAGGTTATTCTTATTTGGTAGGTGATCCCGAGCACGACGATACCTTACCACCTGACTACTACTATTAAGAGACCGACGTACCATGGCCGAGTGAGTATCACTTCCGATTTCATTATTGCTCGTGATTGTAATGATAGTGGTACTAGTTCTAAGTAAAGATAAAAAGAATGATTATGCATGATGGGGTTAGTCGGGAATTATAATTGTCTGCTGTTGATATGTGAAGTTGAACTTAAAGAATATCGGAGCCGGGTGATAAGTTATTGCTTGTTTAGAGATGAGCTAGAATTCATTGTCTGCGAAGATTGTCTAGTCACCTAAAAGAATCGGATTAATTGACTATTGGGCATTAAATGAAATTTTGAACTCATTCATATCACGATGGGGATGGAGCATTAGCATTTGTTGGTTTTTCGTGATCCATAAAACGAAATTGTTGGTTAATCGTGATCCATAAAACGAGATTGTTGGTTAATCGTGATCCATAAAACGAAATATTGTTTAATTGACCATGAGCTTAAACGGCGTCGTACCGCAGGATTCGTTAATCTGCTAACCCGGGATGGAGGGCGCAAGTCCATCCACATATGATTTCTGGCTGGTCATATGTTTGTTAAATCCACTTGTGTAATGCATTTCACTTGATTGAATAATCACTTGCTTGAATGATTTGTCTTAATTGTGATATGAAAGTTTTCACTTACTAAGCTAGTTAGCTTATGCCCCTATAGTTTTTACTTGTTGCAGCATGAATTCATTTGGCTTAGGCCAAGACAGGCTACAGCTCAAGTATCGGAGCTAGGAGTTTCCCTTAGAAGTTTACTTCGGTTTTGTTTAGACTTCCGTTGGAAACTAAAGGACTCTGGATGACTGTAATGGACTTAATATTATTTTGCGGGGGAATGCCCCTTAGACCTTGTAATTTATATATGTGTTTTGGTTTATTATCTATGGCTAGTGAATGCCATATTAAACTTCTTGACTCAATTGATTAGAGTATTCTATTGTCGTAAAGGAACACTTTACATCTATACAAGACTCCCAAAGGGCTCGGATAGAAATTTGAGAGTCTTATATAGTATGTGGCGGACTGTTACGTTTAGGATACCCCTATGGGGCGTGACAAAAGCTATTTATGGTTATGGCTACCTTTTTGGTAGGTGGCATTTGTAACATATGTAATAATGTTCTGTAATGATTTTTGTGAGTCTTTGTTTACGCATTTATTGTTCTTGCTTGACTAAAATTTTCATCTTTCATCTAATGGATCTATTATAATTTTTTTAATCCATATGATCAAATGGACATGCAATAGTATATTAAACAATGGTGAATACAATGCAAAGGACCCAAATTATGATTTTATTGAGGCAAATTTACAACTACAATCCAATAAGAGTGTATATTGATATTTAATTTGCCAACAGCTAAAGTTTAGGATATAGATATTGCAAATGGGCATAAAATTATATAAATATTATTATTTATTTGGTCTTGACTTTTTGGTTTAAGTGACAAGACTTGAAGATTCTAGCCTTATTGGGATGATCAAGAGAGTTTTGGCATGGTGGGCTTGAAGTAAAGACCCGTTGGACCTCTCTATCTATTATCCAATCTTTCTCATTATGGCTCATGCATTAAAAGAAGTCATCTTGACCGTCGACTATCAAACTGATCCAATAGATGATGTTGATGGCCAAGTTTTATAAATATCCCAAGTCGCTCCTCATTCAAATAGAAAGAAATTGAATCAAAATACTGAGGTGCTAGTGGGTTTAACGCTTGATAACTCCTCCACCTGTCACAAAGTATATTTGAGACATTAAGATTGCCTACTTTACCTCCATATTCCACTTATCTCTTGATTTTTCTTAATGTGTTATTATGTATCACTCTTTGCAAGCCATGTATAGTGCGATACTCATGCAACATGCATATGACTACTTTGATCGAATTCATACATCTATAAATACAAACATAAATATAAAGTTTATGTTTCTTAACTCAGTGGACTGCAATCCTTTTCTTCTTGGAAGCCTTTGTTCTCATGATGTTCAACTTGCTAATGTTTAGTTTTGACTTTCTGTCTCCAAATGATGTTGTACTTATTTGTTCTTCCTCTAAATTATTTTATTCTCATGTTGCCTTGAGTTGAATTCCAATTTGCAATAGCATGTACAAGCTTAAGAAACCGAAATTTCCTGCGAAAGTGTCAAACTTAGCTTCATTTGATTAGAGAAACTACTAACATAACTAGTGCCTACTCAATGTTTCATTCAATTGTTGCTTGATAGATTCAATTTTAAGTTTTGCCATTTGCTGCATGAGATTATAAGATTTACTAGTTAAAGAAGGGACTTCTATACCACATAATGGTCCATTCATACATGATGTAAATGTGGTATTGAGGTGCATGTGTACTAATGATTGGAACGAAACTTACTTTGCATTAAAGTTAATCCCCAGTGCTTAGCGTTTTGATAAAGACAGTTGGCTTTTTATTTTTGCTATGTGCACAGTCCCATTACTAGTATCTTAATGTCGTCAGATGATAGAAATGATATATTTTCAACATGACTTTTATTAAGATTCATCCTTCTTGATCCATCTTTAAGTTTTAAATTGAATATTGCATTGTATTAGTTGACTAAATATGGTCTTAAACTTGAAAATCTCTATTTTCATGTAAGTCTTTTGTGGTGTCTTTTAAGATCCTTCTTCCAGGATATTCCATCATCGCTTATCAAGATTCTCTTTGAATTTTTACCTTTTCTCAACCAACATCTTATTTATAATGGCTCTTTAGATTGTATATTCAAATGATAAGCTCATAATTTGGGAGGATTTTCTATTCAGTTTATGGATGCAATTAAGTGTTCACATTTTAGCTTGTTAGATAAGTCTAACAGTGTAGGAGTACTCAGAGTAGGTGAGATGGCTTTATCGTTTGTAAATATAAATATAATAACATCACAATGATGTTGTCGATTTTCAACAAAGATTCTTCTTCTTTTTATCAAGAAATGAGAGAAGGAATAGTTTTCCTAGATGCTATTTTATTGAAGGTGAGTGGCAATAGGGGAAGTAGACAATATTTTATAGTTTGCTGAAATTAGAGAAATAAGGTGGAGAGTTTTACAAAAATTTGCATGCAATATTCATATGGCTATCTAGTTATGTTGCACTTGATCCTTTCTCTAGATTAGCCAAGGAAGTTTTCTAGATTACAAATGAAGGACGTTACACTTTAGTTACTTAAAAGAGGCATGTCCTTTGTTATGACAGACACAGTTTTAGACTTTGTCTTAGCCAATCAGAAGATAGCTTGAGAAGAAGTAGGTGGTTATAAAGCTCTCTAGAATGCCTGTGAGAGTGGAGATCGCCAAGAACTCCACTATCTATATAGATGCTGCATCATACTTGCTTGTTTATCTAACAAAAACCACTTGATCTAAACTATTACTTCTTCTTCTAAGCTCTTGAAGCTTTGTCATGCATGATCTCCAACCTTTATCATGTTTTTCTATCTACATTTTCTTCTTTAGTCCTTTTTTAAACTTGAGATTTTGAGTGGGGTTTTTGAAGAAAAGAAAGAGAAAATGAGAAGAAGAAGAAGAAGAAGAAGAAGAGGAAGAAGGAACGAAAAAGAAAAGGAAGAGGGTAGAAAAAGCAAGAAGGCAGCACAAAAAAAAAAATACCAAAGGAGGAAAAGAAAAAGGATAAGGATTTAAGATAGTTATTAGAAAGGGATTAGAGCTTAAACCTTTTAAATGATTTCTTAAGTATTGAAAATAATTAGAAAGTAATTTCAGAATTTATAACGTAGAAATCAATGGCTTAAATTGAAAATCTAAAGTAGAAATTAAATTTGTAAAAACTTGATATTTAGTTTGGCTTCAAGTTTAACACTGATATTTTTAAATAAACAATTAATTCCAAAAATTATAGGGATTTAAGAAAATGAAAGTTAACTAAAAGTAAAGGGTTTTGGAGTTTCCAAAACTCTTAAATTATTTTGTTTTAAGATTTGAGAATTTGAATTTAAAGTAAAAGGAGTCTCAATGAAGGATTGGGTAGAAATTGATTAGTATGATTTATTATGAAAAGTTATTGAGGGAGAATAGATAATTCGAGAACAACATTTAAAATCTCAAATTCAATCCAAATCTATTTACTAATTTAATTATATCAAATTATCTAAACAAAATTCATTATTTGTTTTACTTAAACTATTTAACTATCTAAGATAAATTTTTAACTAAGCTCAAATTCAATATCATAATTAACTATTCATTATGTTATTCAATTAAATCATTTCTAATTTAATTAGATGAGGGTTTGAGATATTTTAGCATGTGTTCCATTTTCAAATGACATTTTTTCTTTATGTCCTTTCTTTTGTTGTTTTAACATTAGACAACCATTTTTATTGACTTTTGATAAAGTACTTACCATATATATAATTATTAATTTTTTTCTAACCTCATTAATATTTATTATTAATGTAATAGTTAATTAATATTACTTCAGATATAATTCAAATGTTAAGATAGTTAATTTATAATATAAACACTTAATATTTTAATTACCTATAAAATTTTGCAAAAAAAAAAAGTAAAATTGTGGCTTTTTATTTATTATTATATGTAATTTATTTAATTGTATATGTAAATTAATATCTTTAAATTATATGTATTAAATAATATGAAAAACTAATTAAATAAATATATTACAATACAATGGTATAATGATTAAAAAGTAATATCTTGTTATAATCTTGTGTATACCAAACACTGGACAATACAAAAATCCTTCTAATATTATACATACCAAATATGATACAAGAGAATTATGTTATCTAGTATCCTTGTATAGTGCATACATGTTCCTAGGTGGTACATGGTATGGAGAACTCATACTCATACCTTACTCTATGAGAATAGGTTTCAAAAAACTTTACTTGTACTTTACCTTATGATCCTCAATATCCATTTGAACCCTACTTGATTGAACAGGATAGGAAAGACCCTATATGATAAGGTTATTTGCTTACCCTTATTTAAATAACTCAAATGTCTAGATAAATACTGACACTAATTAATATTTTTTTTTTTGTTTTATCTCATTAGAATAGAATTTATTTCTATTTTTATTTTGCAAAATCAATGACTTTTCTATTTCATTCTACACTAATTACTCAAAATACTTCTTAAGATGTAAAATACATGAAAAATAAATTTTTCATTTCTAAGATTAATTATATAAAACAGCTATAACACATAATGCTGAAAAAAGCAAGTGTATTGTAATTGGAGGTAAGCAAGTCGAATAAGAAAGATATGAAGTTTTATCTGTATTCTACCATATCCTGTAAGGTATAAGATACTAATTTCTGCATTTGAAACTAACTCTATAACATGTTGTACCAATCTATGTCTTATACCTTACAAAACCTATAAGGTATAGGTAAAATGAAGGAACTTGTAAATTTTTTCATAGAACCTATAATTCTTTTTTTTTTTTTTTTGCCCCTTTTCTTTCTCAAATTTTAACTTTGTAGTGACCCGTACTATTTCATGTATCATGAAAAACTACTTTATTTTCATATATTCATTATAAAGAACCTATAGAAGAAATTAAATAAGTAATTTCTTAATATCTTACGATACAAAGAATTGTTTAAGGATGCAAGTTGAAACTTATAACAAACACTTGCAAAACCTGTTTATGTGACTTCAAACGAGATTATATATTTATAACAAATCCAAAATTCAAAATTTTAGAAGTAGTTTATTAATTCCTCTTAGAAGATAAATAACACTTTTACATAACTTAAAAAGTTCAAGTGCATACAAACAGACTTCTTCCAAATTAAAAATAATTGGTTCTTCCAAAATGAAATAGTACACTTCTTCTCAAATAAAAAATTTTAGAAGGCAGTTTACAAATGATAAATGGGCTTGGACTCTTTTTTTTCCATATGTTTAACAAAGAAAAATAGAGCATTATTATTTGTTTTTCATTTATTAGTATTGTTTCATATTTTTTAATAAAGAGATACTGAAGTATATATTCTAGGGTGAGTATAATGTATAAAAATTAAGGTTGTGCAAAAACACCTTTTGAAACACGATTTGCATAGAATCAAACAAAAAAAACTGAAATTTTGGTTTTTCTTTGGAACAGTTTGGTTTTGCTGTTTGGCTTGGTGAAGAACAAACGATTTGAGGTATAGGATCCAGACAAAATTGTTTTACATTTTTTATAAATAAATTCAAACATATTTTTTTCTTTTAATTAAAAACATTAATTTTTTAAATTTTTATTTAAATATGTATCTTTGGTGAGAATGAAATTAGATTAAATCAGACATCAGGGGGCGTGAATGCTAGTCTACATACAACAGATTATGCAATAGAGATAGGAGTCTATTGACCGAAAAACTACAGCTCATCCCAGATTTGCCCTGAGAAGCAACGTAATTAGTACACGCATTCGCCTTCCTAGAGATATGATTGAAAAAACAAAACAAAAGAGTTTTTTCTGGGAAGTAATATCATAAACAATCCCCTTTATTTTCCAAGGAACAAGTTTTCTTGAAGTAATAGCTCAATGAACTATTAGAGAATCGGTTGCAATTATAATTCTGTTCCAGCCTCTCCTTAATGCTGTTAAAAGCCCATCCCAAACAACTAACACTTCTGTCACCACATAATCCAAACTTGCACGATGTTTTGCAGTAGCTTCTAACAAAAACCCAGCTGAATCTCCTGAGGTAGGATTTAATTTATTGCCCCATCACAGTTTATCTTGACTTTGTCCACCTCTGGGGGGATACCACTTATGGTCAATATAATGTTTAGTTATATACCTGCCTCTATCCACTGCTGACCTCATGAGGATAGAAGAGATATGTCTATTGTTGGATGTAAAGGTACAGCTGTCTGATAAGTCAGCCTTGGTTTGCGCTGCACTGAGGGATCCTCTTCTATATTCTGGAAATGTTTGGACTAATTCATCATCTTGTCTGTTTTGATGATTCTGAGTTGATGAAATCTGTGCTTGTCCACTTTCTGAAGCAGAGCATGCCGATGAAGCAGGCGTAGAATTCTCTGCATTGAAAACACTTTCCAGGGATTAAAGTTCATTGAGTTCTAACAACACGTTTGCATCTATGTTTCCAGATATGCCAAACAAGCACAACAATCCGAAGAAATATTTCCTTAATTTCAGAAAAAGGTCTATTGTTATCGTGTAACAAAAGGTCGCACCACCTATCAAACCTGAAAGTATCCATTACATCAATTCGAAGCTGACAGCACTCAAACTAGATTAGACGAACCTAATGATAACCAAATAACATGTGCTTCACCGTTTCATCAAATTCACAATTAAAACACATAGCATTGCAACGCACTTTCCTGCAAAATAAATTTATATAAGTAGCTAAAGAGTTGTTACAAAGCCTCCAGAAAATTTTGGCAATTTCAATTTTATGTTTTTACTACAAAAACAATATTGATCTTGTAAATTCGCATTGGAATATGATGAATAAGAATTATGTTTAAGAATCTAATTCCTTTTATTTGCCTTTTATCCTTGCATTGATTTAGATAGCATGTTAAATTGATGCATTACAGCTTGCATACTCCCCATCATTGAATCTTTAAAACTTTGCAAATCATTCACCACTTTATCTATACTTGCTCAATTTTAGTCAATCTGTTCTTGAGTTCTTGCTAAGGATCTTGAATTATTAGTCATAGTTCTCAATTGGAACCCACAAATGACAATGAAAGCACCAAATATTAAGCTTCCAAGCTTAGTTCTTTATTTCAACTTCAAGATAACAAGTACTACAACATTTCTCGACCCAAAATTGACTAAAGCCCATCTTTATTACAAACTGGCACAACAATTACGATTACAATGAAAACCTAGTACCATGTTTGTGCCTCCTAATGTCTTCTCTATCTCCTCTAATCAAATACGAATTCCAACTCTCTTAAACTCTCTTCTTCAATCTATTCTCAATCACTATTGATGAATACCAATGTGTATCAGGTACGTCCCTTGCTCCTTCTCTCTCTATACTTAGATCTGCACGAATAGAAATTGGAGTTTCAATCCAATGTTTAATTTTATTAATTCTTGTAAATCAAATGATAGATTTGTATTCTATGTTCTTTGATCTACTGAATGATAGTAATTTCACAAAGTACATCAAAATACTACTAACTAGGTTTTATTTGAATTTGTGATTTTGTGAGGAATGATGAAAAGTAAAGAAATGAAAAAGATGTACTGGATTTTAGCTCCAGTCCAGCTCTAAGAAAGTAAAGGAGAAAAGGATTTGACACAAGGTCCAAGTTAGGTAAAATCATGGCTTTCCTTCTATACTCCCGACTCTCTTTTTATAACTCTATTCCAACTGAGCTACTGTCATTAGCTTGTCAACTGTTTGTAGCCAACTAACTGAATTCTTGTTCTACTTTGCAAGTCTATTTAATACATTTGTATAGGCTAAGGAGACTACTATGTATGCTTGAATACAAATTACACTAATATCCATAAGTTTCATATTAGTAAACGATCTTTCCAAAAATGTGGACATCTTCTGATCCTCTTAGTCATAACTGTGACTAGTATCCGATTATAGTTTTATAATGGATGACATCTCTCCTAGCTATAAATTTTGCATATCTACTTAAGTAAATAATTAATTTTAAATATTATTGTTTAAATTTGCACTAATGTTAAGAATTGAAGCATCTTCATAGAATATATTTTTATTTTAAGAATAAATTAAAAATGGTTCCAATTGCAAATTAATTCATACCAAATCGTATGGTTATGTTCGAATTTAAAAGAAAAACCAAACTCTAATATATGGTTTGGTTTCCTTCATGGGATGAACCGAACTAAATAGCATCACACACACCGTAATGAAGACTTATACTTGTACCTTGTCATGTGAATCACATGTTGTAGAAAGGCTTACACTTATTGCATTATGGAACCCGTATCTTCTTGTGGAACCCTCAATACCTACCTAGATCCTACCTAATTAAGTAAAGTAAATTAATACCTTGTATGATAAGTTTACCCGCTTACCCCTAATTATAATATAAAATAATTGTTTGTTGTATTTGCTTCTTAAAAAGTTCAACAAACATTAATTTATATTCTCTATCAAGGGTTAATGTCACGAATGGTATCTTAACTTTGAAAAAATATGCAATTAGGTACTCGAGCTTGAAAATTAATCAATCCAGTAACTACACTTTGAAATTAACCATTTCAATACGTGCAAGAATTTTTGTGCACGCCAATAATACCTCCATTAAGTTTTTTTAAATACTAAATTGGTCAATTTTAAAGTTTTTTCATATACTAAATTGATCAATTTTAAAGTCTAGGTACTAAATTGATCAATTTTAAAGTTGAAGCACCTAATTACATATTTTGCCAAAATTTAGGTACCATCCGTAACATCGTCCCAAAGTAATATGTTGTATTTACATAGAATGGTTAATATTCACAAGCGAACAATCTTCTTCCAAGTGTCACTTCTTTCTTACAAGAATTTTTCATGGAACATATAAGCTAGACTTTCAACCAAATCAAAAGGATTCGAGGATGACTCCTCTCAAAGAAAAGGGAGAATGATGCGTTGACGTTGGATTAAAATTAAGAAGCCACTGTTGAAAGTGCAAGATTAAGTTAAGTAAAAGCAAAATGCAATGAAGCTAGTTAGATTAGGATGTAATCAAAAGATTATTCCACACTTAAAGGACCTAAGAGAATGAATCTAATGTGTGGACTAAGAGGGGACTGATTGAAGGGCTGACTTAAGGGCTGGCCTAAGCGAAAATGGTCAAATTAGCTATGCTCGACCACTCGTGGGTTGATCAACCCGCATTGATTTATTTTTTATAGTTCAATTCCTTTAATATTTTTATGTTAACCGTTTTTTTTTTTAAGTCCATTGTAGTTAATAGTTTTAAGGTAGGTTTACCTCAAAATAAGTGATTGTTGGCATTTATTATTAGTTTTTTTTTCCTCGGTTATTTCCTTTTATACCATTTTTTTTCCTATCAAGATTCACTTAAGCCTATATATAGGATAAGCTCTGTAATGGCTCATGAAATTAAGCCTATTGATTTTGATATTTGATAATGTTGAGTTTTACACCGTGGTAAACTTATGAAGATTGAATGAATTCTTGTAGCATTCGATCATAGCCAATGGATCTAACTCTTTATACTGTGGGTTCCCGATTTTTCTAATCAGGGTTTTAGGTTTTTGTATATCTTCAATTCATGGTTTGCTAACTAATGGGTTGAGATCATTGTATATCGATTCTAGTAACCTCAAAATACATTTAACCATTATAGGGTCTTAATTATAATAAACGTAATAAATTAAGAAAACATATTCCTTAAAACAAATGAAAAAAATTATTTAATTCATTTAATGGAATAGCTTTCATTTTACTTGACGGCATCATTGTCTTATTGTTAGCATTATCACCTCCTACCAATCATTTTGCCCACTTTTATAATATTTGTGCATATATATAATATACATAAGATAATAATAAGTAAAACGCATTTAATTTTTTTTTAAAAGCTCACTTTTTTTATTTTATTTTTTTCTCTATATGATATGCACTTGAAGATAAAGTTGATGGTAAGTATTGTCTTCACACTATGAAATAATATCGAAAAATATCATACCTCATTTCTTTTATACCACACACATAATTTTGCATGAATAAACCATTATAGTACTTGATGCAGATAGTAATTTGTACTTTTTCACATATGAATATGTAAGTGATATAGCACAAACAAAGATACTATTTAAAAGGACAAGAATTTCATACATAGTAAGTCATTCACACATCTTAATACACAATACTTGAAATATACTTTATTTTGTTGTCCTCTTCTTCAACACCAAAGGAAAGAAAGATGATCAAGAAGAATTTTGCCTTTTGTCATCTTCATGATCATTTAGTTCTTCCAAGTTAAGAAATTCTCTCCACTCACCATCACCATCACCATCACCATCACCATCACCACCACCACACTCCATCTCTATATCATTGAAGAATTCACTTACAGAGAAGCTATCCCAGTCGTTGGAATCAAATGAAAATGATTCTACTCCCAATCCTGAATTATTTCCAATCTGCATCTACATAACAAAAAAGAAAAATATAAAATGGAAAAAAATAGTTTTCTAGACAAAAAATGGCATTTATCATTATAAAATTGCAACAAAATATGACTTTAGAGGAAAAAACTTTTGAACTTTTTTCAGCATCTATTATTAAAAATTTTGCATTTTTAGATATCACTAAGTGCATGTACACAATAGAATATGGTAGCTAGAGCTTTGGATAAACGATGATAGCTAGTAAAACCTAGTTAGCCAAGGCTCTTAGGATAACAATGATAACTATTAAAAGCTACTCACTTAATGGCTACTAACTAGTGGTAGGCGCTATGCAGTTCAGTTTGCTTTGAGTTATATTGTATATTATGGTTTGATTTTTTTTTTTAATTCAAACCAAATCATATGGTTCAGTTTTCAATTTTTTAGAACAGAAAAGATAAAAAAATAGTTTGGTTTGCAATTCAAACTTTTTTTAATTCTTAATAAAAAAATTATATTTTAAATTAATTATTTATCTAGTTAAATTTGTAAAACTTATACTAGGAGAGATTTTATCCAACCTAAAACCATAATAGTATATTAGTGTCTTTTTCTTGAATTATTTTAAGTTGCAATGATATATTAAAATCGATAAAATAAGAATATGTTATCACAGTATGAGGCCCAAATTTCAATTAGTAGAGCTTCTAAATTATATAAATTAATGAGTAGTTAAGTAATAGAGGTAGACTAATCAGTATGATATAGGGAAAAAAAAAGAAATATCTAATTAAAAGTCTAAAAAATAATTAAAAGAAAAAAATATATATTTGAGCTTTTTTAAATATATAAACAGTATTGTTCAAGGTCCTATACCAAATTGCGAACCTAGCCATCTAAAAAAAAAAAACTGAAATTCTGGAACAATTCAGTCCAGTCAAATTTTATTGGTCGTTTAGTTCTTTTTTTTTTTTTCGGGTGTAGTCCTATATTACTAATGATGATTCATCCCTACATAAAATAAAAATGACGCAAATAATTTTCCTTTCTTTCTTTTTAAACTCCATGTAAATAGGTTTATATTCATGAAAGAGATATGTCTAGCAAATTTTGACACAATGTAATAATATAAATACAAGCACAAATTTTTTTTTTTTTTTTTCTGCCAGCTAAACACGAAATGATTAGAAATATGAATTTAGATAGAGCATATGAAAACTAACATTGGACACAATATATTAAAAAAAAAAAAAATGCACACGATCACAATTACATTATTATTTTTTCTTTACATTGACACGGATTCAGTAAAAACAAAAAGATATAAATACATCATGTTAACACAAATTGCCACCCTTAAACATATCTACTTTGGCCAAAAAAACAAAAAAAAAAAACATATCTACTTTATCGTCTCATACACGGCAATGATTTCTGGTCTAATATGACTAAATGTATAGTAAAACCATCTAAGTTTAAGAAATTAGAGGCAAAAACCGAGTAATTCAATTCTCAAGCTCTTCATGCCTAGTAAAGCTAGACGATCTCCCTCAATAAAATTGTGAACAACAAAAAATTTTGGACCAGTCATTAGTTGTCCCGAAAAGAAAAGAAAACAGTCATTTTTTTTATATTGGATTAGCACCCTTTATAGCTGTTAATCACCCTAATGGTAATCTGTCGTATCACATCCTACCAGTACTTAATTATTTAAAAAAAAAAAAACATGAGTGACGTTTGCCGACAAACAAAAAGAGAGCCAAAGAAGCGTTTGTTTCTTACCTTTTTATTCCCAGGAATTTCAGCAAATTCATTTTCAGGAGCAATATTGCAACTGCTATGTGACCCATCTTTAACAACAACAACACTGCCTTCTGCAACAACATTATCAGGATTGTCCGAGATGCTAATCGGGTCATCCTTATCTACTCTACTTTCCATAGTAAATCAGATGCATTCGAGAAGCTGATCGACTGATCATCCACTTGGTCAGATTGTGATGCATCACACACAGCACCCTTGTTATCCTTTTTCATCCTTAGACGACAACCGACATAAACCATCTGCAAAATCACGATGAAACGCGGACATATGGCAATTGCTTTTTATTTCATGAATTATACGTATATTATGACATCAATAGTTGCTTAAATTACTGAAAATAGAGCTAATTCTTGTACCTGGTCTTGTATGTTATGTTTGGCAAGAAATTTGGAACTTAGGTGATATTCGTGCTGGACCCAATTGGTTCTTTTACTATTGGAACACGCCCTTTATAGAAGACCAACGTCTTCTTTATACCTTAATTTCATTCGTATCTTCATCTCTTATCTTCCTTTCTTTTCCGGTCACTTTCCAGTGACCAGAACTAGTTGCTCGGCATTGACGCTTACTATTTTGTATTTTCCCTTCAACGATTGGATGAAGCAGTGTTCTTTAAGCTCGCACCCCCACACTTCTACATTAAAATATTCAAACGATCAGTCCTATTAATAAAAGAAAAACGATTATATTAATGAGATCTGTTACTCGAAACTCTGTTTATATAACACGGATAAAAGCTATATAAAGAAGATAAGACATAAAACAGATATAGCACAGATACAGATTAGATTTACCATTGTTTAAGATAGCCAACTTCTCAGGTTCGTCTTGCTCATGGACATTAAGAAGGGGGATCACGCATTTATCGAGCTGGCCGAGGACCGTATGCTGCAAGTCTTCGATAATTTCTTCATCTGTGAAGTGGAATCCTTTTGGAAACAACTTGTCAAGTTTTTCCCGAGATCCCATCTCAATTCTTCCTAGTTCCTACTATGTAAAGTCTTAGGATAGATCAGACCAATAAAGAAAGAAGAACGCAAGACAACCTATATAGAACTTTTAGGAGTTACGAGAAGGTATTCTGGTGGATATACCTTAGCTTTCTTGTCTTTGAACAATTTCTGTACTGGAATGTAGAGTTGAGTCAAGGTGGTCTAGCTTGACAGTTTACCCCTCTTTGGGGGCAGTGTTTGGATGGCCTGGGTTCACCAGGCCAAAGTGGTTCCCACATATTTGACAATTTGTGTTGTAGCTTTTCACATTTCTTTATACGTGTTAAATTTGAGTGGCATATGCGACTTCGAGGTATCATAATTATGTTTGGATTTCATGCATAATTTCATGGATTTTTGTGTAGGTTTTAATATTATGTAGCATAATTATTAAAAGGGAAAATGATGCGGGTAGTATTTGAATTTTAGTAAATTATATAATTAGTTATATAAATTTTAAAATTAATTAATTTAACATATAATATTTAATATTGATTAATTTAGCATCTAAAATTATATTTTGTATATGCTAATGAATGCATTAGAAGTATTATTGGTATGCATGAAATGTTCTTTACGTACTAAAATGATCAATTTTAAAATTCAGATATCAAATTAATCAATTTAAAATTTAGATACTTAATTGTATGTTTTATCAAAGTCTAAATACTATTCGCAAAATTAACCCTTATTAAATTATCCGTAGAGTGTAAGATTAATTCATGGTCAGATTAGTACTTTTGGTTTTGAAACTGTCATGAAAATCAAAACTGATAGCCTGCCTCTCCCTAATTTTACAATTTTCTGGAAATCATCCTTCCAAAATCTATAAAGAAAAGTTTTGAGATTACGTATACTTCCACGGTCTTTCTTCTCTCCTTTTTTTTTTCCTCCTCCTCTTTATCTTATATCCTGCTGACCTTGCCTTTCAAATAAACTTTACAAGAATCATTTTCATTTACATCTACTGAATATTTCTCAATGCACAAATTAATAGTTAGATTATCTTAAATTTTTAATATATTTTATAATATCATTATATTATTTTTAAAATACGACAATCGATTACATGTAATAGTATTTGAAAGTATGTTAAGAGAAAATAAATAATTGTTGTATTTAAAAAATAATAGGTATCTAAAATGTTAAAGAGTAAACGTAAAGATTTAGATGATTAAAGTGGAATTTACCCTTTAATATAAGAATGTTTTATACTAATATTTTCATCAATCTAATATCTGATTTTACAAAACAAGTTTTGAAAACATTATTAAAAAGGCACCAAAAAAGAATTAAAAAAATTAACCCCTAAATTGTAGGATGACATTACTCATCAGCAAGAGAACATTCTAGAATTTGATCTGCCCTTACATTTATAATAGTTAAAGAGCAATATCTTATTAATCCTTAGTGAAATACTATACTTTGGGAAAACGGTACCATATGAGTCCCGTGTGTGTCGTGATATATGGGTTTGTTTGGATTGTCTGTTTTTCATTTGTATCTGTATCTTTTTTTAAAATGATATGTGTAAATATATCTGATTTGCATCTAAATTTTATCTATATTTGTTCTATTTAATCTTTTGATGAGAATTGTCAACTTTTTTTTTATCTATATCTATTTCTTGATAAATAATTTGTTAGAAAAAAGTTTAAAAAAGTGTCTGTATCTGCTGGAAAAAAAACCAAAACAAACAGACCCATAATACAGACCATAAACTATGGCATCATCAGATATTGGGAATAAGGACAATGCACTTGGGGCCTTGTCCAACCAACCGAAAAACCACAAATCGAATCGGATCGAATCAAATCACATAAAATTTTGATTTTTTTTAAATGATTTTGTTTACAACTTGGATCGGTGAATGGTAAACAGTTAGTGATTTGGTTTGAGACTCTAAACCAAACTATAGTTTGAACCAAACTGTATTATTTACATATTAAAAAAAATTCATTTAGTTCTTTTATTTATAAGATTTAATTAGTATTATTATTTTTTTACTTACATATGTATCATTCATGAGAATGAATTAGAATGGTCATATCACATTTTAATTGTTTTGACTTGTCTATATAAGATATTTAGATTTTTATCCCCTAGTATTTTGAGTTATTTTTTTTTTCTTTGCCTTACCAATTAATTCACTTTTATTACTTAGTCACTTTTTAGTTTATATAACTGATGCTTTTTTAACTA
This sequence comes from Combretum micranthum, assembly GCA_024138025.1. Taxonomy (NCBI): domain Eukaryota; kingdom Viridiplantae; phylum Streptophyta; class Magnoliopsida; order Myrtales; family Combretaceae; genus Combretum; species Combretum micranthum. The sequence goes on along the minus strand of JAMXBD010003196.1, from coordinate 17,557 downwards.
GAAGTACACAATGAATTAAAAATTTGCATCTCATATTGGGATAACATATTCTTATTTTGTTAAGTCTAATATGTCATTATAGTTCAGTTCAATTATAATTTATGATGGATGAAATCTCCTCTCACTATATGTTTTATATAATTATTTAGGTAATAAATAATTAATTTCAAATATTATTCTTTATATTTGCATTGGTAATAAGAAATATATAGTTGAAGTTTAACAAAATGGTCTGAACCATAAACCGAACCATTTTTTTCTACTCGAAAAGAATTATAAACCAAACTATATAATTAAATCAAATTTAAAAGAAAAAACTGAATAGAAATATATGGCTCGATTTGATTCAGGAGGTGAACCAAACTAAATTGTACCATATATATCTCTACTTGCTAGGGAAGTTCATGCCCTTGATGCCTAACTGTTGCTTTTAATTTTAATGTATTCCCTCACCCTATCAAGGATCAACAACACCTATTGAACCATGTGAATATTACAATCTTATTTTGATAAGAAAATGAATTACACAAATGCTCCACAACTTAGTTAAGTTGCATTTAATAAGCAAAACATGTTTATGATGTGATTAAGCTTTATTATGCATAAATATGTTTGTGTTTTTTATTATGCTTATTGTTACAGGTTGTTTTAAGCATATTTTAGGCCTTAATTCATTTGGAATCTCTTAAAGCTCAAACAATGAAAATTGTAGGGCTCTCTCTAAGCTTTTTGTAGTATATTGATGTTGGTCCCGAAAAGATAACCAAGAGGGGAGTGAATTGGTTATAAAATTTTTTTCAAAAATTAAAATAAATTTCACACATTGGTTATTTAACTAAAATGGCTTTGAAACTTTCTTAAAAAATAATAAACTTAACAAATAAACTTTGTAAACAAAAATTCGGATCAAAATAATTTGCTTAAGCTCACGAAAAATCAAAAGTTATTTCAAAATTTTTACTTCCAGTAACCTTCTGACTAACTCTCTGATTAAGAAAATATAAGTGAGTTACTCTCTGTTGAACCTTCTGATTAAGAAATATATGCAAGTTACTCTCTGATTAATCTTCTGAGCATATATCACAAATATAGAACATAAATAACAATGCACGAAATTAAAGAGAGATAAGGGAGTAGAAAGTGCAAAGGGAATTATGGAGGTTCCGCCTCAACGTCAATCCTCTCTTCCAGCTCCAAGCCAGGGTGCCGGTATTCCTCACCAATTGTGTTCCACTATCCAATCAAATCAATAAAAGTTACAAGAAGTTCTTGCCAATTCTTTGGCTACAATTCACTCAGCTTGATTCTCTTTATCAATCAATCTACTGAGCCTACTTGTAACTCTCAACTCACACTAATTGTGTAAAATCAAATCAGAGGAATAAAGATTAAGTTTCCTCAAAGCATTCGCTCAAGGAAAATAAACTAGAATATGACAGAAGTTTGCAAAAGGAATGCTTTGATCACTATTGCGGTTTATTTTTCTCGTAATTCTTATTGTATCTTCTATCTCGTGTTTGGACGTATTAATCTTATTCATTCCAATGGCTAGAGAATCTCGAATGGATAAGCTTGTTCCTGGTCTTGTGTGATATCAGTTTGTCATTCCAAAAAATGCTCGTGTTTATCCTTCGATTTTCTCAATTTGAATTTTGATTTCTTGAAGTAATTTTGAAATCTCTGCTTCAGTAGATAATCCTAACTATCTAACAACTTGTATGTTTACCTTGTACTAAAATTTCGAACTTGAAATCATCCGTTGTTGAACAAATCCTTCGTATGGTACTGTTCATGCTCGGTCTGATCTTTCCATGTTTTTCGAGTCTTCAAAATTCCTTGGACACATTCCATGAAAATCTGAATTGTGTTTTGTAAGTACTTCATATCATGCACACTAACTTTCTCGTCAAATGTAATTTGTTGTGTGAAAATTTTCAAGTTTGAGCCGTTCTTCTTTAATAATACGTTTATGAGCTTACAAAAATTTATTCAAAATTAATCCCTATGGATATTGAACCAACTTTGTGGAACACATTGAGTATCGTACCCAAATTATACTCAACATTGGAGCTAGGTCCTCAAAATTAAATCTAAGTTGAAATCCACGTAATGTTATTTTTGTCCATTTTCTAACGTTCCTTCTGATAGTTTAAAATACACTTGTATTTCACTGTAAAACCTTCTGAGTAACTTTATGATATACAAATTGTTCCTAATTAAAATCTTCTAACCTTCTGATGTATTTTCTATATTTTTTTATTATTATCTTAAGCTGCACACTTAATCAAATATGTAAGAAATCATTTAATCCTTTTGTTATCATCAAAATCATCATTTGAGAGAAATCAACAATTGAATCACCTCAATTGGAGTCTAGATGAGAGAGATATGGCTAATATATGAAATAGTGTCACTAGTCAATGGAGATCATAGGAAAGATCGCAAGCCCGACTTGCGCCAGCTCCAGGAGGATTTAGACCAGCTCATTGGTAGGCTAAAACCTGCCATTACAAACTTTCCATTCTAATCGTTACTGTTATTTTTAAGAGTAACAACTAACTTATTTTGAGAGCTTATAAATAGAAATGTTTATGGTGTTTTTGTACAATAGAGTGGAGTTTAATTAGTAGATATTATGTCAAAATACTCCCTCTTATTTGTATTTGTATTAGTTGAGTGAAAATGTGAATAGTGTCATAGTGTGTTTAGAGGAAAATATTGTAAGGCACTATTTACATATTTGTTTGTGATTGTTTTAATAAAGTTCCTGTGTATTTGAGGCATAGGTTAAGTCCTCATGTATTGAGACACTTATATGAAGTCCTTGTACGTGAGGCATGTTTTGTGAATTCTTCTTTGTGAGGTATTATTTGAATTGAATGGATGGTATGAAATCCTCCTTAAGTGAGATAATTATAGACCATGGAGACTAGGGAGTAAACCCAACTCCATGTTAAATTCCATTGTAGTCTTCTCCTTCTCTTATCTCTTTATTATTATTGTTATAGTTATATGAATTTGGCATAAATTAGCAAAAGAGATAATGGTTGGTTAAGTAAAATTAAAATAGAAACCAGCCTTGTAGCTTTTGCATGTGAGTAATAGCCTAGTTGTTTTTTGATGTCTATTAAAACACCTTTTCTCTTTCAATCAATATTATAATTATACACCATAACACGCGTCTTTCTTTTTCTATTGCAATTGAAGGGAAGTATATATATTTTGGTAGGGGTGTGCATAGTTCGGTTACCTATCTATGACCCTATTTTTTGAACTAAACCGAAAGGATCATTTTTTTTAATATCATAGCCTAAACCAATCCATTATTAATGGTTATCCACTTTAATGATTAACCCTTTTTTCTGTAATATTTTTTATTTTTGGTTTTTAACCATTCATCATAATGGTTAATCAAAAGATGCAGTTAACTATATTTTTTGTCATAAACATAAAAAATTAAACCCTTTTATTTCATAATTACATTCAAAAATTGCAAATAAACAAATTAAATAAATACAAAAACAACAAATAGAGAATGTAAGTTTAATACAACATTACACAAATTAAAACTTGATGTCTTCTCCTTAATCCAAATTATAATACAACAACAACATAATAATTAAGACATAAAAGTTCCAACTACAACATGTTCCAAATTACAATAGACTCTAGGGATTTATCTTTATCTGTACATATTTTTTTTAAAAATTAATTGTAAGTGTACACTCATAAATATCATACCAATAAACTGTTACCTATCAGCCAAAACCAAAAACTAGAAAAAACAAAAACGTAATCCTAAACTAAAATCGACAAACTGGTTAACTATATTTTTCAAATTTATTTTCCATTTTCGGTTTGGTTTTTTGATTTCATCGGTTTTTTTGCACATACTATATTTGGATTCATTTTATTAGTATGCTATATATTATTCTACATGTTATTAAGCTTTGATAATTATTATTTCTTCTATTAAATTTTAGATTAGTCTTCTTGATAGTAAAGATACTTTATAGTTCACAAAAACCCTTCTAAATTCTTGAGGTACCTATTCATTTAGTTTCTAGAGCTATCATTTTATTTACTTCTTTAAATGCTTAAGCGATGTTGCTTCAATTGTTGACATATATAATTTGATTATATTTGTTAATAGTTAGATATACTCACTAAATTGTTTCTCTCTCTTACTCTTCTTTTTACCCTTTCTTTAGAAAACTTTAGATATATGAAAACAAAATTTGGATAGTAGAAGGGAGATGGATCAAAAGAATGGTTCTCTCAGAGCAATCCTTAATTTGAGAATCAATTCTCATAATCTGGTTGGTTCATAAATTGTATAAAATAGTTTGTTTATTTACTTTTATTTCTATTTCCTTTATGTCTTCTTATTTGTCTTTTCATCATTATTATAATTTTAGTAGTATGCTATATAGTAGTTTTCTGTTGTTCTATACATACAAAGAACATCCTCTAGTTGTTAAATGCTCGTGATATTTTCAATTGGTAGTTATAATTCAATGGCAATTACATCTCATGACTAGAAATTATGAAATAGATTAATATTTATTGTGATTGGTAGGTGTAATATAGATAACATGTAGACATGTTAGCACTCTCAATGTGCAATAGATGTAAATGTGGGTACCTAATCAGAGTTGCATTAAGAAATTTCTAATATACACCTCTTTGCTATAATCCTCATATAAAGCTTTTGGGCTTTTATTAGCTCATATGTGATTGAATAACATTAACTAATCCAATATTTCTTCTAGCAAAACAAGAAATCATGTTTTTTTTTATATTATTATGAAGAATGATTTTTAATCTTATTGACCGTTACGCTTTGAAGTAAGGATACACAAGCTTAGTTGTACAATATGCCAAAACATGCACATGAATGACTAGAAAAACATGCAAAGAGTTTGGAATTGTGAATAGAATTCGAAAATCTCTCAAAATATCTCAATCGCCAAAATTTATTACATAAATCCATAAAATAGAATTTTAACAAAATTAAACTATAATTCTAATCAAAGCATAAATAAACAAATCCTCACCATAAACTGATCTAGACTAAAATCACTATTCAAAGTAATCAAAGAAACCATCCTTAGCCACATTGCTAAGGCAATGGCCTCCACCAACATGTAAATTGTAGCCTATACAGTTATGTTAATCCTCATGCATTCACACATGATACCATGCTATACACAGCTAATAAATATAATGCAACATACAATCAACCATCATAGCACAAAATAATTAATTATATTCATTTAATAAAAAAATACACTTAAGAAAAACCCTATAACTTGTAGGCACATTCTCATGCCAAAACCTTAAAAAAAAAAAGGGAAATTATTTGCTCAACCTTAGAAAATAGAAACATTAACTTATCAAACCATAAAACAAGAAATAAGCACTAGCACTTATGATGAAAGTTCCAAGAATAAATTCTAAAAAATCATAGGAATAGTTCGAAATTCCCACAAAATTTAATAGAATAAACCAACGTTAACGTCCAAACATTTTCACAAATTAATTTTCATTAACATCACAATCAACAAATTATTAAATACTTAATTATCAAATATATCTTACTTAATTTAATTCACCAATTCTAAGCATACTCACCAAACAATAGTAAACGCAAACCTAGTATCCATAGAAGCTCAAATTTCAATTCGTAAGTGTAATAAACTTGTATCAAGAACTTAACCTCAAAAGTTTATACCACCTAAAGTCCAATTTTCTCCCTAAAACCTTGATTCAATCTAAAACTTCCCAAGTTTTCTATTTTTACTCAAGATGTGCCTACATAAGGTTATCCTTGATTGAATTTTATCGATCGAGTAAGATAGATTGCAAAGAAGCTAACTTAAGTCAATTAGTTGGCTCGATTCAATTATCTTCCATGGCTGGTACTCATGTTGTGGAATGTTAAGGATCTTCTCTTGCACCAATTCAATTAAATTATGGGTGGATTTCTTTATGTTTTTTACCTAACTTGTTTCATTAGCAAATTAAATCTCTAATCTAGTTTTCTTTTGAGTTTATTAACAATTATTAATTAATATTTTGTATTTATTAAGATTTGTCCATTGAATCGATTCTTAACAAGTTTCTAAATTCTTTTGGATTGGTTTTCATATTTATCCAACTTTTAACTTAGTGAATTCTTGTTTTCCTTAAGTTTCAAAATATTTTTTTTTTCCTCTTTGAAATCCCTATAGAGAGAAAAGGAGAAAAATGTTATAAGAGGTTTTATATAGTGAAAAGTTTAGATAGGTTTATTTGATATGGAAGATAGGGGTTTTAGGCAAATTACTTTATTATCCTTGTCTATGAAATATTTTATGAGATATTTCATTATTTATCATGTGGATATTCTACTCGTATACTAAAGAAAAATAATTGCAAGAAGTGTTGAATTAAGAGGTGGATTGGAATTAGGGGCCTCTTGTTTTGTTAAAGTTTTTGTTTATGTTTAAATTGTCTACTTTTCATTTATATCTGATTTGCTTTAGTATCAAATTTATATCTACTTTACATTAGCATTCAATAAAGAAAAAGAATTGCAAGAAGTATTGAAGAAGGACTGAATTGGAATTAAGGGCCTCTTGTTTCATTAAAATTTTTGTTTATGTTTAAATTGTCTACTTTTCATTTTGTTAACAGTGGAATATAGCTATCGGTCCACTCGGTCCTTTGGGCCTCAAGACTCAAGAGTACTGATGAATCTAAGAAAAGCCCACATCCTACAATGTGACTCCTAAAGAAGTAGGAAGGTCCAAGGTCCCGACAGGGGAAATGGATGAGATCTCCTCGAGAACCCTTACCTTGGGAAGGGTTAGCCGAGCTTACCCACAGTCACCAAGCGAGCTCGACCTTATGACCTCATGATCTCTAAGCTAAGCAAGCACACTCTAATCACACCCATGACCGGGGGGGGGAGGAGGGGGGAGGGGGGAAGGGGGGACATAATTAGCCCGACCACACTCCATGAAGTCTCAGCTCCTCAACTCGAGTACCAGATCTGCTACCAAGAAGAAGCCTTTCCTGATATCACCCTAAATACTATAAATACCCCTTCTTTGGAGAGAAGAGAGAGGGAAAAAAAGTTTTCTTTTCTTACCACAGAAATACCATCTTTACCCACAGACTAGCTTAAGCATTGGAGTAACCGCACCGGGTAAACCTCCCAGTGCCCCTTTAATCGCTTTTCTGTATGTTTGTAGGAGTATTCTTCATGGCTAAAAATTAGCTCGTGCAACATGTAGCATCATCAATAAGAAAGCTTGTCCGAAACCCCTCCTTCTTTTCCATCACTTTCTCTGCTAAAGCCCTCTTGAAACCCATAAACTGCTGTTGCAAAAATGCATCTTCACACATAATGCCGAGGCCACAAGGGAGCAAGAATCAAACTGATCTTACTCCCATACAACTTGGAACCACTCTAATGGGAAATGGCGGGGCCCTTGAACCACCACATGTTGGCCAAATGATGGTCACAGATGATGACCCTTTAAAACTAGCACGCATCTTCGAGTTAAAAAATTATGCAAGCACTTGTGAACAAGAATATGGAAAATGAGCGTTCCAATGCCCTCCTCCAATTTAGAATCACGAGTTAAAGTGCTTGAAGGATGTCATTTGGAAGAAATCGCCTCTAACGGGCGACAATGTGTCTCCCCAACCCAACTACCATCAAAACTCAAAGACAAACTGGTTGGAAGGGACTACAGGCGTAACATGACATCACCACAGACTAGTGCCTCCACCAGGGAGCGCTCCTATAGTTCAAACCCACACCCAAATGAATACTGGAGACACGATGCTCCTAGAAAACTAGTGAAGGCTGCTTGAAGCATCTTACGAGGACACACGACATCCTAGCAGCAGTTCAAGTCACCTCGAGATACCAAATAAACAACGAGCGACATGCTAAGGTCGAGGTTGTGGGTCCCAACTTAACCCGAACTCTTAAGGACAACATGTACACCTTCATTACTAAGGACACCTAACTCAACTCCAATAAGGAATACGCGCTCGAAGAAATTAAAGACATGATGAGAAGGTTGCCAACAATTAAAGAAAGTTTTTGGGACAAAGCTGCTGCCAAAACACTGCCAGGCAAGATGCCATTTGTAGCTAAAGTTCATCCATAGTAGTCCTGACCAGAGCTTAGCTACCTACCCGAAAACCCTACAATGGGTCAACTGATTCGAAGGACCACATCATCCAGCTCCAATCCCCCATAGTGATATACAATTTCTCATATGCAATATGGTGTAAGACTTTCCTACCAACTTTCAAGGGGCAACTGAGTATGGTTCAAAAACTTAAGCTAACACCAAAGGTTTGTTTAGTCGGCTCGGTGACCTCTTCGTAGGATACTTCATGGCAAGCAAACTGTCAGAGAAAAATTCCTTGTACCTTTACACAGTATGAAAAAGGCGAGGTGAACCCTTAAGAGATTACCTTGCAAGGTTTAACAAAGTATGTAGAGGTCTCGACTCAACCAAGGAGTAGCTTTAGAGGCCTTCAAGCGAGGAGTCCTTGCATATAGCCGTTTAATGGAATTTGATAGCATCAAGTTAGAGCTGACTAAGTTCAAGTTCAACAATCAATTTCAAGGAATTGGAGGCTCAATGACTGGAGTTCTAAAGAAAAAAACATGAGCCAAGCAATTTGAAAGAGCTTAAAAAATAGTTTGGGACATGAAAGATTAAAGCTTGAAGCCTTGTATGCTAGCCTTTAATTGTTTTGATGTCTTTTCAAATTTCTTTGTTTTTATTAATGTAGGAATTATTTACAATTATGTTTTTAGTTACGTTGTGTAACTACCACAATTATGTTTTTTTCAGTTACGTTATGTAATCGCCACAATTAAGTTTTCAGTTACATTGTCAGTTATGTAACTACAATTATATTTTTCAGTTACGTAACTATCTTGTAATAAGCATAACTATCTTGTAATAAGCATATTATAAAGGCTAGTAACTACGCAAGAGATATAGAAGTTTTTATCATATCTTTTGAGATATTTGAGAGCACTTTCAACTGTAAAACCATTTTGTGGTGATTTAAGTATTGAGATTTGATTCTCTTTATTTTGAGTTTATCAATTCTTGTGTCATATAGAATTGTGGTGATTTTGTTATTAGAGTCTAGTGATTTTTTTACATCGTGATTAATTTATAGATTATCGTCCCTATTGTTTATAATCCAATCACAAATCGTTAATTTTTTGTTCAGGATCCTATCAAACAATAATTTTATCCATATCATTTCTATGGAAAACCCTGAAAATTCATATCAAGATTCAACCCTCTTAAGCTCACATTACCGTTCTTTGATTCATTTCAAAATGCTTGCTCACTACGCTTGGACAAGTGAGAGAAAAGGCATAAAAATATATTCACCAAGAAGACACCAAAAACACAAGAAAGGAAGCTAAAGCTAAGACCAACCTCCTCAAACCGAGTGCATTAACCTCCTCAAATTGAATGCAATGCACCTAGTAAAAAATGATTACAAAAAGACCATCACGACTTCAATTGAGCGATGTGCATCAAGGTCATAGGGATGAAGATGAGAAAAAATGCTTCCTGATGTAGGTGAGTTCACGCATTTAAAACTCTCAATGCATGATGTGTTTCTCAAGATAAGGAGCCAAGGCTTCCTACTACTACCACCTCCAATGGGGCCCAACTTAAGAAGAAAAGATCCAAAGCAATATTGCAAGTATCACCGTGACTGCAGAAGCAATACAAAAAAACTATTGGCAGCTGAAAAGCACCATAAAGGAGGACGCCATACGGTGTGTGGCTAGCTCAAGAATACTTAATCACAACTTAAACCTGAGCCACCCTCATAGAAACATAGGACTAACAACAAGAGAAAGCCTTTTAACACCAAGATCTCCCGATCATCCCTAACTCCATCGACAATTACCATGGGAAATCAATACCATCATATGCAGACCCTGAAACTCAACGAAAGTAGGGCTAACCTAGCCCGAGCCCATCCTGACAAGATGATGAGAAACCTAAAAAGGACCAAGGTGGACACACTATCTCCTTTTCGAACAAAGATTATGAAGAGGCAAAACCCTCAACAAGATGCCTTGTGATCTTTGCCTAAATTTCGGGCTCAAAAGTCAAAAGAGTATTGATTGACAAAGGAAGCAGCACTGACATTCTCTTCAATCAAGTAAATGAGCAAATGAATCTAAGTTGAAACCAAAGCCAAGGCCTATGGTCACAAACTATATGGTTTTAATAATCGAGTTGTTCGACCTTGGAGAATCATCACTCTACCCCTCGAGTTCGGTGAAGAGTCGTGTAACACTATGCACTAGACAGTTTTCCTTATGGTTAACTGCTGGTCCTCCTATAATGCCATATTAAGAAAGGCCATGCAATCGATATTTGGCATGATCATTTCCTAACCCTACCTCAAAGAGAAGTTCCCAACCTCAACTGGAGTAGGGGTATGTCAAGGAGATCGAGAACAATCTCAAAAATTGTACATTAAAGCCCTAAAAGGAGACCGTGTATGTACTGTAGACACCAAAACAAAAGACAAATCTAAGCATCGAGGTGAGTTAACCAAGCTCACGAATAATTCACCTTGGATGACAACCCCAAACACACCATGAAGGTGGGAAAATCAATTCCTCTTGACATAAGAGAGAGCCAAATCACTTTCTTGAGAAATAATGAGGATGTCTTCGCATGGTCACCTTCCGACATGACAGGTGCAAGCCTAGATGTGATCACGCATCAGCTGAATATTAGAGGAACCTTGATGTCAGTTTGCCAAAAAATCAAACACTTCACCCCTAAAAGACAAGCGACCATTGAAGAGGAGGTCCAAAGACTACTTTGAGGAAGATTTTTCAGAGAAGAAAAATACCCGACTTAGCTAGCCAATGTAGTCTTGGTCAAGAAACCCAATGGGAAATGATGAATGTGCGTAGATTATACTAACCTAAACAAAGCATGTCCAAAAGACTGTTTCTTGCCGCCAAAAATCAACTAAGTCATTGACAACAGCTTAGATCACAAGCTACTAAGTTTCATGGATGCCTTCTCGGGTTATAACTAAATCAAAATGTAAGAAACTAACGAGGTCCACACCTCCTTTGTCACGTGCTTTGGCACATAGTGCTATAAATGATGCCATTTGGACTGAAAAAATGTCGACACCACCTTCCAACAGCTGGTCATCGAGGTGTTCAAACCTTAGATAGGAAGAAACTTGGAAGTTTATGTTGATGACATGATCATGAAAAGTAAACAAGTAGAGACTCACCTACATGACTTCCAAGAGACCTTTGATCAGCTTCGCTTCTACATACTTAAATCTCAATCCACAGAAAAGCACGTTTGGCACCTCATCAGGAAAATTCTTAGGTTATGTAGTATCCTAAAGAGGGATTGAAGCCAATCTTGACAAGATCGAAGCATTCTTGACAATGACGTCACCTACATCGATCAAACAAGTGTAATAGCTCGTTAGAAGAATTACCACACTAAGCAGGTTCCTTCCTAAAAGCGCTGACAGGAGTGTGAAATTCTTCAAAATCCTTAAAAAACCTGATCAGTTTGAATGGACAAAAAAGTCACAACAAGCTTTCAATGAGCTCAAAAAATTCCTAACAAACCATAATTGGTAACGACCCTGCTCCGAGGTGAGGTCTTATACCTTTACCTTGTAATAAGCGATTAAGCTCTCTCATTTGTGTTAACGCGAGTTAAAGGGAAATAACACCGACTAGTATATTACATCAGTCATATCCTAAAGGCCAGAACAAAGATACACAAAACTAGAAAAGTTTGCCCTGGCGGTTGTAATATTATAACGATAGCTATGTTCGTATTTTCAGGCACATCAAGTCATCATCCTCACTGATGTACCAATAAGGGCAATCCTTCAAAAGACAGAAGTCTTAGGAAAGATGATGAAATATGCTATCGAGCTCAACGCCTACGGGGTGCAATACCAACCTCTAGATGCCATAAAGGCATAAGTTTTAGTAGACTTTATGGCCAAATATACCAAGATACTCGAGCCTAATGATAAGTAAAAGACTGTCTAGAACCTTCATGTAGATGGATCGTTTATGCAAGGGGGAGCGGAGCCGGCCTAGTCCTAGAGGGACCCTATGGAGTCAAGATTAGTTTTACAAAAAGGGTAGAGGCCAATAGGTTAGAGGAAGTTCATAATAATTGGGTGCAATTATTTTACAAAAAAGGTAGAAACCAAGACAGTAGCGAAGGTTACGAAGAAAAATGTTCAACACTTCATCTACATGAACATCATAGTGAGGTTTGGAGTTCCACACTCCATAATAATGGACAACAGAAGGCAATTCAGCACCAAAAGAATCAAAGATTTCTACATTAAGTATCATATCACCCCACACTATACCTCAGTTGCACATCCCTGAGCTAACTATCAGGTCGAAGCAATCAAAAAGTTTACAGGTCAAGATAGACCGTCAGAGGGGTAAATGGGCCAACGAACTACCCGGCCACACCACTCGACAAACCCTAATAGACAAAACCCTTTTTGTCTAACCTTCGAATCAAAAGCTATTTTGCTTATAAAGCTTGAACTACAAAATATCCAAACTTAATCCTTCGATGAACTAACCAAAAGGTTAGCCTTTGAGTAGAGCTCGATGTCATAGAAGAGGCTCAAGATGCTATGAGCAAAAGGGTTGTTCTAAGTTCATCCTAACCTACATTTCTAACTTCAATAAAGTCTTATGGATAAACACTCTTCACATATTCCTAGCCCAATTCCAACTAGTATTTATTCTTACACAAAAACTATTGGCAAGTGAGCGAAACCACGGGCTCAGTGAGATAATTGACTAGACCACACCTCAACAATAACAAAACAAATATACTAGCAGTATGTAATGCAACAATCAACCATATGCACAAGTATAAGCTTGGATAACCCGAAATCCAAATAGGATGTGGATTTACCCCTCCCACTGGGGTTGAAGGAGCTCAATCTATAACCACCTACCCAAGAGAGATAAGCATACAAGAAAAACAATCCTCATTTCAATTATCTCTTTTATTAATCATAACTTAATGTTCATTTCCTGTTTCTAGCCTTAGAAACTCTACTAAGTGTTAGTCATTTTAAAGCGATACCGTAGGCGACATTCTTCATGTACCAGTTAGTTCTTATGGAACGGACAAAACAAAGGTAATCTTGCGTAGAACTAATAGCCTTCCGCCTAAAAAAAACAAGCATTATCAGAGAACCGAAATATTAACATGTAATAGACTGTCACTTACTCAAAATGCAGTATATGCAATTTATGCAATGCATGTCCATTTCATTTATGGTACCAATAGTTTTTAGTTAGGTTTAAGGTGATCATACAATTCATAGACAAACATCAACATGCTTCATACATCAATTATCATACAAAAGAATTTTCACTTACAATATGATGTTTTGACAACCAAACATATATAGACATCATATAGTACATCGAATCCCACATGCATATCAATTTGACATATTATTACAATACAGCTATACTACAAGCACAATAATGTGATAAGGTCAAATTCACTTATCTATCATCCTTGCTAAATTGTTGTAATTGTTTCTGGAAGTAACAAACTGTTCTATTTGTCCTATGAATTGAGATAATGATATTTTTATTATACTATTATTTATATGATAATATTGATGGTGTTCTTTCATTATAATTATCAATCCTAATATATTTTTACCCATTTAGTTAGGAGCCTTAACTTTATATAGGTTATATTCTTCTGGTAAAGTTATAGAATTTATATTTATATAAGAGAAGTCTTCCTAAAATCATAGATACTGATTTTAGTCAATAATCTTTGACTAAGTCTGTTATACTCATTTTGATTCTGATTTAGCATATCAATAGGTGTTTGAAAAGCTTGTTTTGAATATTGTATGATAGTTGACTTAATTTTATCAATCTATAAATTTTATTTATTCTATGAAGGCCGATAGTTGTTATAAAATATTTTAGGTCTTGTTTTGCTTAATAATTTTATTATTAAGCTTTCATTACTTACATGGTCTTTTAGGATAGTGTTCTATGATATCAAATATTTATTATTTAATATTTATTTTCATTTTGCTTGTCTTGATCTTAATTGATATCTATATTTCTATTTAAGGTGTTTTCCTCATCCTTTAATTAAGTTCTACAACCTAGTAGATTTGTATTCATTATTTCCTCGTTTGTCAATCTTATCTGTTTTTTTAAGTTAATATTTTATTATTTAAGGTCACATTCTAATATCTAGTCCTTCAAAAATTCCTTTAATATATTTGTAGGCTAGTGGACTTAGAGATATATATTTATATCAAATGTATATTAAGCTTTATTAAACTTAAATTAAATAATTGTTTTTATAAATATATAACCATAATATGTGGATTATATCCTTAAAAGTATAATTTAGTTTTATGTTGAATATTAAGGAAGTAATAGATTTTTAAAGTCAACACTAGAGGCTGCAAGGTTTGTGCTGATGGGAGGGCATATTATGTCTTTCTGATCCTCCTTCTGCAATGCCAGTGCTAGTGGGAGGGATAGATCATTTTGATCTCTACCCCTCCTTTTGCACGACATGTGTTGAAGGGAGGAAAGAGTTGTCTTGGTTCTTAGCTTAATTCTAAGAGATGATTCGTGTTATATTTGTAATGTTAGACTCCTTATTAAGTCTCTACAGTTTCTTTTGTTAAGCTTCTTCTTTGATACCAAGTCTTAGATGCATTTTGCAAAGTTAAAGTTAGTTTTGTTGTAGTCTCCAACATGGTTTTGGTTCCTTTTTCCTTATATCTGAATTTCCTAAGCTTTAGAGTTTTAAATTGTTAAGTTAATGTTTTTTCCTATTTCTAAATAGCCGAGAATTATCAACACAATGATATCTCTTCTTGTCAACTTCACAAGATAATCATCTATTCAACCAAACATAAATACTCTTCCAAATCAACTCAATTTATCAACCTCCTAGTTTCTATACTTGAACACAATGTAGACTTCAAGTAGGTATGATTTTTACCTAGGTTGAATGGTGAAATGTATCTCACTTCTCCTTCTTGTTGTGGATTGAAACCTATGTTATTAGATAGAAGAATGAGTAGTGATAAATTTTGAAATAAATTAAGTAAATCAACATCATCCTTACCTGTAGTTTTTTATTCCTAAAACCTTGATGATTCACGGTGAAGTTTTGGAAAATCAAAAGCTATTTTTACTTTGCTTTTTCACTGCAATTTGTGGGTGAAAGGTGGTTTAATTGTTGTGTTTTTTATTGTTAAGGAGTGGAGTTTACTTGATGAATCAAGTAGGGAAAAATAGGGGCTGTTGTTGCTCCGTTTTTCGTATCTCCTTAGTCTGTCACGGTGAAGTTTTAGGGAAGAAAATGAAGTTGTTCGAGTTACGTTTGCAGTTGATTTTTGGATCAATAATTGAAGATTAAATGTGTTTGTTTGTTAGATAATTACTACCTATTTATATGTATCAAACAAGGATTGAAATGTGATACAAGAGGGTTGTTTTGGAGACACAAATTGGAAATTTGCAGGGGCTATTTTCGTCCGAATTTATTACAATATCAAAGTCGGTTGTGTATATCCATTATTTGCAAGTTTTTTAGGTTGATCTTCAACTATCGATGTATCCATTTGATCAGATGTTACTAGAGCTCATTTGGTTAAGATTTCAACTTTTCTAGGCTTCTAAATCCTACTCTACATTGAGCTATGTTCTGCTGCAAAATTTCGTGTGTTGTTGTCTCATCTGTTGTAGTTGTATCAATGGGAATGGAGGAGAATAATTGAGCTTCTAAAGGCAGTTTGTTTGCTAGTTATTAATGTTTATTTATAGCTATATAGGTGGTGTTTTTGCTATGTAAGTTAGGTTGAATTTTCAATTGAGATGTAGGTTGTAATTCATGTCCTTTTGCTGCAATTTTTGGAGTTGTAATTGTCAGTTGTATTTGTGTTGGTTTAGCAGATTTTCAAGTCAATATTCATCTGATTATGTGTGCATTTGAGGGGTTATTAATGAGCTTAAGGAGTCAAATTTTCAAACTTGGTTAGCTTTATATTACAATGCCATACACAGTACAAAATTCTGCAACAAATTGAATTTGTTATCCTCTACATGGCTACTGCAGTAATGGAAAACTGGGGAATAATTTGGACCGGTTATCAAGTTGTTTAAGGCTTGTATCTAGTGTTTTTTTTTATGTATTTTTATTGGATAGTAGATGGTCAATTTTTGAAACATTGTAAGCTTCAGTTGTATTCAAATAATCTAAAGTCCTACATGGTGGAAAATAGTTGAAAATCTTGATGTGTTGTCTCCTAATCAGCAACAGTAGCTCATGGAAAATGGGCTAGTTCTATGCGAAATATTTGCAAGTTAGCTTAGGTTGTATGATCATTGAAGAGTTATTTTTATTGACCCAAGTTGTCATCCTCCTAACTATTGCAGCAACGTGAATTTAGAAGGGAAATTGAGGTCGATTACAATTTGGTTTAAGCTAAAGTTTGTTTTTTTAATGTTAGTGATGCCATGCTTCAAAGGGAACCATAAACGCGACAATCCGCTATACTCAATATTAAAGTTTAAGTATGATAACCTAAGTAATCCCATAAGCTTCAATACCGGGCGTAAGGGGTATGTTCACGATCATAGAAGACCAACTTTGAAACAGGTTGTTTAAGAAGACATCCACATAGCAGTTTAAGAATGGAAATCATAACATAACATCTTAAATATGGAAAAATAAAGGTCTTACAAAATATTAAAAGGGCATTCCCCTATCAAAATATAAGGTCTATTAATATATATTCAAAATAAATACATGGAGATTTACTTAGAAGTCTAAGTCTACATCTAGTCTTTGAGACTTCTTCCAAAAACTCCTTAGGCCAAAAAGTAATACCTGGGAGAAATAACCTCACAGCGTCAATCATAGATAGGGGTGTTGTAATAGATATCTATAAGGAGGTAAGCTTCTTGCTTAGTGAGAATTAATTCCACAATAAAGTACTCAGACAATCAATATTCAAACAAGTTATTTAACAAGTATATGAGATGCAATCAAACATGTGAGCAAACAATACATACGATTTTCTTAGAATCGTATGTTTGAATAGACTTACCTCTCCATTCGTGGGTTAGGTGTTTGAACAACAAGGCCATAATTCGCAAATAAAGTTTTTGTAATTTTTATATGAACTCCTACTAGCCGCTAAATTGTAGTTATTTCAAGTGCTCACCACCATTTTATTAGAGGCAATCAAAGCCATAGAGTAGATTTTTGGGTTCTACGAGCTCATTACTATGCTCTTGTCCCACTAAGGGTATAATAATGAATGCATATGACTCATTACGAGGTCATGCATGAATCATTTTATTTAAGTAGTCATAACATAATATTAGACATTTTATGATTCATAGAATTTTGCAGACAATCATTCTTAAAATTCATTTAATGATTAACTTACAACTCCT
>JAMXBD010003195.1:0-134402 GCA_024138025.1 Combretum micranthum | reverse complement strand
CTTCTTTGCTTTTACCATCTTAGGATTTAGTGATGTCGAGCTCAAGTAATACCCCATCTTTCTCATGATTCAAGTGATGGTCCAAAGAGTTGCCGAGGATGTGATGAGAGAGGAGAGGGAGGCAAGTACTAGTCCAGAGGGTCGAGTTTATGAGGTGACAATGAGTGCTTCAGTTGATGCTGAATATTCGTCAACCCAAAGCGAGAGGAGGAACTCAATGGGTGACAGCTCTTGCGATGGTCAATACATTAAGCTTGTTGAGGTAGCACTATGGAATTCTTTAGATAACTATGCAAATGATGGTAAGGGAAGGGATCTTGTGGTACCCTTGCATTAATAGGGCAGTTGTTGGTGACGGTCCTTATGAATTTCGTAGCATACTTATAAGGGTGGAGCTCAACAAGTATCAAGGAATGAGATACAGGGCTATCTAGAAGATTGGGAAGTCATCCTCCCTTCTTCCTCGAAATTGAGTTTGATTGTTGGAAGGTTAGGCTTTTACCTTATATGATTAGACTTTCAGCTTTGGTCTATGGATTTCGTTCTCTTCGTTCCATAAGGGATTTTTTAGCCATCAGCGGCTTTCTCCTATGCAGTTTCTTTTGAATGCTTGGAAATTATTGGTGGCCTTTGAGGTCTCATGTCTTAGCCTTGACATGAGGCCCACTCCAATTCTGTTTCGAAGATATTATTCCTTTAAAGGGTCCAAAAAAGGGTCACGGTACCTCACGAGGCAATCTAAGAGCTCAATTATGCTTTTTGGTGAGCTTGCAAGCTCCAATGGTCGACATTGAAAGAAGAAGTGCGAACGAGCTAAAGAAGGCACCTAACACCTGCTTGATTTTTAGGTAGGCTGGTGCAAGCTAATTCATAACACAATGCCATCGAGGTTACGGTCTCATGATGCTGATGCCCAAAGGATTATGGATGGGTATATGAGATCTTGAGGTGGAAGGTAACTAAACATCAAGCTCATGGTCAAGAACTTCGTAAGTAGGAAGGCTATCACCAATGGAAGTGTGGCATGATTCCTTGCATGCGATTGTAGCCTCTTTCTCTCCGCCATCACCTATCGAGTTGAGCTACAGAGGGAGGACATTATTAGGTGGATTCATAATTTATGAGCTTTTGAGCTCAACTAAGCATGTGTTTTATTCTTATTATTGAGTTTTTTTTTTTTTATCTTTGTTTCAAAGCTTGAGATGGTGGTGATGGAGGTGGATGCCATTCTTACTGGTCCATCGAAGAAGTGAAGAAGGGCTCCAACTAAAAAGCATACAACTGGTAAAAGGCATGCTATCAAGATTAAGGTGTAGGTTATGGAGGTTAGTGCACCAGTAGCCGATGTTGATGGCCAAGATGCGAGGGGCGTTGTTGCCAAGGTTGGGAGTGCTGCTATTGAGGGGGGTGCCATTTTAGAGGTTAGTGGTATTGATCTTGGCATATACCTTGTAGGGACCCGACCACATGTTCGGTCTCCTAAGGTATGGAGTTAGACTCAACATTCCCCAGTATTGGTTTAAGCTCATAGGATACCATCTCCTACAGTTGAGGCAATTAAGGGTAGCAATAGCACCCCAGGTAGTCGGACTATAGTCATGGGAATCAGTTCGGAAGAGGCATTCCTAGCTGGTCCATAGGCTTCATAGAAGGGAAGTGCTTGGTTTGATTTGATGTTGAGATTAATTGAATTTCAATTCATACTGATCACTGACCGAGTTTTTCAAATTTATAAATGTTTTCTAAATCAGTTCAATAACTACGGTCTCATAAAGCAAGCACACCCATCAGATGTAGCATAGATAGTGATTTAGGTCAGTCCCAAGGGAATGGTTGGCAGCTAGTGTCTCCCAACCTCATTCATTATCTAGCAAAGAAAGGTTTTGTCATGCCTAAAGGGTACTCTAACGACATCCGCCACACTCAATTTAAGGCATAAATATGACAACCTTAGTATCTCGAAAGTCTTGATATCGAGTACAAGGTGTACTTTCAGTCGTAGTGGACCAACTTTGGATCATGTCGTTTAAGCAATTATAAATAATAGCAATTAAGAATAAATCATAACGATATAACCAAGGTTCATAAAAACTAATAAGGATTTTTTACAGCATTAAGGGCATTCCCTATTAAAGATAACTAAGTCTAATAAGAGTCTATCATTAAATAGTTTACACTTTTGAGACTTCTTGGAATCCATCTCTACTTCTAGCTTACACTTCTATCCATGTGATCTTAGCTTGAAGTATTACCTGGGTAAATAACCTCTTGGTTCCAACCAAAGGTACAAGAACTGCAAAAGATATCTAAGGAGTATAAGCTACATGCTTAGTGAGATTATTTCCACAAATAAACACTCGACTTCAATAATCAAAATAAGTTTATTTACACACCATACGAGATGCATAAGCACAGGGCAAACAATACATATGATTTTTTGAGAATCATATGTTGAATGGATTTACCCCTCCATTCAAGGTTAAGTGTTTCGACCTATAGGCCGCTATCATACAACGTAGTTCCATGAAGTTCTTGTTTTAACAGCTTCTTGCTTAAATATATATATATATATAAACCAACTTATTTGTAGTTTATTTCCGAGCCACTACTAGCTATCAAGTATGTATTATTCAAATTTTCTCATCACTAGTTGATTCGGACGATGCCTCATCGTTTTATAGAATTTACGGACTCTATGAATCTCCTGACTAAGCCTTTGTCCCACCAAAGGTATAGTAATAAATGCAATGAACTCACCCGATGACATGCATGAATCAATTTGATTAAGTACTCAAGGCATATTTAAATATTTTGTGGGTGATCATAGAATTTGCAGACAATCATTTTTACACTATATCAAGCATTCATTATAAAAAAATTCCTACCTCGATACTTAATCATAATTTTAACCAAGTATGTAAAGCACATGCATTTTCTATTTTTATCTTTTCCTAATTTTAATCCCACTAATCTTACAAGCAAAACCATAACTACAAAATATGTAAGAAATAAACTCACTCGGCCATTTGTGCAGATACTTCTAAACAAGGAAATCCTTCGGTCATGGGAATTCGGCCTCCACGTCACCTAACAAGAGAAATACCCAAAATAAGTATTTTTGAAGTTCTATTTAAACTTATAATTCTATTTTACTAGGTTCGTCAAAATTCGCATAGAAGGAAATTTCAACTTAAAAATGGTCATAACTTGCTCATTTTAACTCAAAATTTCCCATATAATATATTGATTTCTACCTACTCGAAAAGATCTATCTATTTCTAAAGTTATTTTCTACATAAAAGGTCATTTAGCTTTCTAAAAGTTTCAATACAGAACCAAAACGAAAATCTTAGCTTTTGAAAAACAATTTGTCAAGTTCAACTTCATTCAAAAATTCTTTTAGCAAAAATATAAATATGTATATGATAGAAAAATCCTATGAGTATTTATATGGACTCATGTTATATGCAAGATTCTAATGGTGTTTCTCAAGATTATTTTTCATAAAACAACTCATTTTAAAGGTGTTGAAACTTAAATTTAACAAATCTTTTTCTAAGTATTTTGGAGAAACTTTGTAATTTCCTTAAGGTATTGTAAACAAGTATATTCTTATTTTGTTTTAATTTCTTTTCTAAAACAAATAATTTTTCCTAACTTTGGTGTTTTATAAATTTTGCTTCTAGTGATAAAATAAAATATTTCAAAAAATTTTTTAAGTTGTTGATAACCTATTTTGAGTTATAGATTTGTCCTTAAAAGTTTTTTGATAATTAAATCTCTTTCTTCTTACGTTTTTTATTTATTAATTCCTTAAATTTTATTTCTAATACTTAGTCTTTTAATTTCCTTTAATGATTTTATTTGAAAAGGAATCATCTTTAAGTGATTGATAAAATCCATTGCTTTTGAACTTATCTATATTTGTATTCTTTCTATTCTTTGAAAATGAGTTTTATCATTTAGATAATTGGAAATCCTTTATTTTTCTATGTGGTTTATAAATTAGAGGGTTGTTTCTTTTTTTTTTTTTTTATCTTAACTTTAAAAACTAGTATTTTTTTTGTTGCTATTATGGAGTTAGTATAAATCATACAAGTAAACTTTTTATGAAAAAATTTTTTACCAAAAACATATTTATGCTAAGTTTGGTAAACTTTACGTGGTTTGCTTAAAAGAAAATGTTTATTTTGTTTGTTAATTTCTTTATAAAATCATTTATTGTTATTTAAGAAAAATCTTGGTAAGTTTGGAAAGAAGTTGTGGAATAATTTTCCTATAAGTTTGCTAACAAAATCTTGATTTAGACATAAAGTTATATATTAAAAGAGTTTACTTTCATTTTCCTTTATTAAGGAAAGTCTACTTTAAATTTTTGTTAAGAGAAGATCATTATGATGATGCATGTATGAGCATGTAGTATGAAAAATGATGAAATATATAAGAGCAAATTAATAATAAGCAAGATAATAATATCAAGTATTGGGAACCTTAGCTTCTCAAGGTAACTCAAGTCAATTATTGAGCCTTAGCTTCATCAAGGCATCCGATCAAGCATTGGGCCTTAGCTTCATCAAGGCCCCGGACTTAGTCCCTAAAAAGAAAAAAAAAAGAAAAAGAAAGTAGTAATAGTAATAGAAGCAAGTTAGTAAAAGTTTGTGAGCTTTAGCTCTAAGAAATATATAGATATATACATATAGATAATAATATTATAGTCAGGTTAGAAAGCATAATAACAATAATCACAATATTATCATAATAACAAAATAATAAAATCAAATTCTTAGCATGTGCAATAACGAAACATGAACATGTTGTTACTTTATAACTCTCATGAGTTTTAAGAAACATCACCATGGTCATGTTAAGTTACATAACATAGGTAAGAAAATATTGGTAGGAGTTTACCTTTGAGTGTTTATGTGGTAAGAAGTAGATAATGAATGTGGGATTATGTAGTTAGTGATATGTGGTAGATAGTTTGTGTATAGAGAAGGATTTTTGTGAAGAATTGATTTAAGAGAGTTTTGGTAGAGAGAAATTTTGGAGGGAGGATTTGTGGAGAGATTTGGATAGAGTTTTGTTATGTAAAATGAAGGTGTGAAAGAAGTGGAGAGAAATAGGGTATTTATAAATTTTTGGAGTGAAAAATAAATGTAATAAATAAATTGAAAATAAATAGAGAGGGGGAAAGGTGGCGTCAGTTTTGGGTGAACAAAAGAGAGAAAGAGTTGATTTTGTTTGTATTTTTGCAAGAAAATAATTAATATGTAAGATATGATTTGATATAAGATGATTGGAAAAGTAAAAAGTAAGAAAATATGTATACAGGCAGTAAGAATAGGTAGTAGAAAAGTAGAGATAGATGATAGTAATGAATAGTAGAGAAGTACATGAATAGTAAATAAAGACAAGTAATAAGTTACTAGTGTAAAGAAAATGCGCGTATAAATGCGATATCTGTTAATTTTTAGTTATCGAAAAATTACGAAACTAATATTTTGGATTTCCTATATTATTATGAGTCTAATGGTATAAACGGAAATTTTTACCATTCGGTTGTTCCAGGTATGGTTTTCAAAACTGATGTTGTTCGGATCCAAAAGACACTAGAAATTGAAGCAATCTTATATTTTATACTTCCTTATGTAATTACAAACTATTATAAGCCATTAACTCATTTCGTTGTCTAAGGTTTGAGAGTGCGGAATTGCCATATCTAAACCTAAGGTTGGCATAGGTTTTTGTAACTAGGGTTTCCGTTGACTTCCATTTCTAGGGTTTGAATTCAAGAATCATCGAAAAATCTAGGGGTTTATAGGTTGTAGAAAAACAAACATAAGAAAAAGGGACTATGCTAAGTTAGGAATATTCACAAAATTTAATGGGTAAAATAAGAAATAAGCCTATAACTTCTTATGGAAATAGCAGCTCAAGGTTACTACATCAATTCCTTATCAAATGATTTCTTTCAAACATAACTTCTTAAAAATTGTTTGGATTGTGTGTTTATACTTTCGGATTCTCTAATTTTTTAAAGCTTCTCTCGAAGTAGTTCTGGATAACTGAAACCAGTAATCTGAAATTCCAATTAGACCGTATAAAGAATAGAAATCTATTGTTTCGGAAAAAATAACTCAATGAATTTTAAAACAAGTGGACAAAAAGCAACCATAGATCTATTCAATTGAATGATCTCTCGATCTATCTAATTGAAATCAATCGTGGATCTAAAAGAGTGCACCACTCCTTTAAAAACCACAAGTTTAAGTTCAAGTACTATAAACACCCAATCAAATTATCTTGAAAGCGCATTTGAAATTAAACTGAATCAGGAATTTGATTCATAATTCCTAAGCTGTAGGAGTTTATTTCTTCGTGGATTTATCAAAATAAGCACGAATTAGAAGAAATAAAATATATTCGAAAGATTAATCGATTAATTACTCAAAAATTCATAGAAATTAAACATCGGGTTAAATTCATTTTTGCCTAGAAACAGAAGAAGTTCTCAAGTAAGAAGAAATAGAAATTCTTTTACCCAAGAATCATTCAGAAAATTATTCTAATTAATACTGATTTACACTATTGGTACATACTTTACAACGCACGCTTGTACGTTTATTTATAGGGTACTATGCACATAAAGCATAGTATACTTTATTGACACATGGGCCGATTCTTTCTAACAATTTGTGATACTTTTCACGTGCGCATATGATTTGTAAAGAAACTCGAGGGTTGTGTGTGATCTGTTGGTCGAGGCACGTATTAAGCAAAATCAGACTCGACTTCAGAATTTCCAAAGTAAACTATGCGTTTTTGTCTATTGCTCTTTTGAGGGTAAAGTTGAGACAGTCGAGGCTCGTATTGCTAAGGCTTGGGTAATTCTGATGAAGAATTGGTCTTCATCAAAACACTTTCAAGGGTCAAAGTTTGAGGCTCGACAATGTATTTTCCTCCAAAATGATGCTCGATCACTTCGACTGAAGTCGAGGGTCATGTCGAGGGCTTGCATAAAGGCTCAATAGACTTATTTTTGTTGTTTCTTCCTTTGTTTGGCATTGGCTGTGACTTTACAAGGCTGGACTTCTACAATCTTGATTTTACTTGTTGTTCTTGCTCCAAATTGACTTAAAACACTTGATTATTCCTCATTGGATTCTAATGAGCTTCAACAACATTATTTATCAAAAACATCAATTTTACAAGTTTATTATTCTGAAATTCTTAGCAAAATGAGCTCAAAATCTTATGAAAAATATAGAGTAAAAATGACTTATCAAATTACTCCATACACTTAAGCCTTTGTTTGTCCTCAAGCAAATAAAACAATTTAAAGATCACTAAGGCTTTATCAAGAAAATAAATCATGAATGGTTTTTAACTTCAATGTTTTAAGTGCAAATCACTCAACATTGTGAAAAATTTAGTTATCTTTACTGACTGAATGAAAAGTTACTTTTGCAGAAATAAATTGGTTTATCTATGTAAATTAACTTTTATCTCATTATTTAATAAAGAATTACTAAGCAAAATATTCAGAAGATCAAATCAGAGTTAAGAATAACTCAATCATCATTTAATCTTTTAATCATTTCTCCAAGCAGAGTAATCTAAAGTAAATGCATGTACATCATTCATCCTTTGAATTTTTTTCCTTGTTTTGTGCTTTTATTCCTTAATTTTATTGATTATTAAAGCTTCAGAGAGACAGGGTGTTGCCTACATCTTTTCTTTACTCTAGACGGGTTGTTGCTACATCTTTTTGCTTTTTTTTTTTTTTTTTAATGGCTTTTGAAATTGGAAAGAGGGACAAGAAGTTACTCTTCTGAGGGGACCAACCTAAGCCCATTCCAATTCTAAGCATAGGTTTTATTTTTTTTTTTTTTTTTTGTTTTTAATTATAATGCACAAGGAAAAATCATCAAGTTATGATCATCATTTGAACATTTACCAAGATTAAAATGGCTCTCAAAATGACTAATTTAAGAAAACATACAGATCATTTAAGTTTTTATAAGAAAATTGAGTAATCTTACTAAGGACCTTAAGCTAATTCCAACTCTAAATTATAGACTAATAATCAGTAAAAAATACTTCACATGGATACTATCAATTGATTTAAACAAGGTAAAAATTGTTCATTTTCAAGACAACTTCATAAATCATTTAGCTAAGTGATTTTTTTTTTTTTTTGAAAATTTTGTCAAATTTTAACCATTTCATTGAGTTCTTATAAATTTGCATGGAAAAAATTTATCTATATCAGTACATACTCTATATGCAATTTATTTAGTTATTAGACCCATTCATCTGCTTAACCCTCCTCCACACTTAAGACAAACATTCCTCATTGTTTAAACACATAAACGGATATGGGATTCAATTATCAAGACAATTTTTATTTAAAGCAAGATTTAAAAGAATTTAAGAAGTGAAAAGACTTCTCTCTGTGTAAGCTCAAGGTCAAACTTTCTTATCGAGACCTGTTTAAGTCTGTTAAAAACTAACTTAACACACAAAGATGTTATCATCAAGGCTCAATTAGAGCCTGATAGAGTTATGGACAAAAAGTAAAAGCAAAGATAAGAAAGCATAAAGAATCTGCAATTTTATTGAAAAGAATAAAGAATATCTAATATGTTACAATAGTACAATAACATTCAATAATAAAGAATAATAAATAAATAAATAAAAAAATTTTATGGATCCATTCCCAAGCCAATAGTGAAAACTTCTGCTGAATTATTCCTCTTCCTCTTTTTGGCTTGGTAAGGTCTTCATGGGGCCTCTAACCCCTTCCTCCTCTCTTGTCTTCTACCCTTCATTAATTAGCCTTACTACTGGCTTAACTTTAGGGCTTCGCTAGTAGGATTTGTTGGTGATGGGGTTGAACTACTGCTAGAGAAGACTAACTCCTTTTTTGTGTTGTGATGCCCTTTCTTCTCTATTCAACTCTTCCTGGATTCTTTAAGCATAGGCAGCATCACTCTCCAATTGCTCTAGTCTCTTCTTCTAGGCTTCTTCTTCCCTCCTCCTTTCCTCTTGATCATCACTATATAGGAGGTTGTCATCATATAAGCCCTCATCATCTTCAACTAATTCTTCCAACCCTTGAAGAGCTTCGATTATTTCTAGCTAAGATGACTCAATTACTAGCAATGATGAGCTTGCAGTTGGGCTTCTGCCCTTTTTTCCTTTTAGCCTATATGGCTTTTTCTCTCTCCCGACTTCTACTCCAGTGATAGCAGACCTTATTTGCAGAATTCTTTTCCTCTGCTCCTCCGATCTTTGATGAGATTTATTAAATCTCATTCCAATATCTTCCCTTATTTTTCTTTTTCTTTCTTTTTTTGTAGCCTCCAGCAATTGATTAATGGTAAGAGAATCATCTTAGTCTTGCTAAAGGCATCAAGAAGTAGCTACTGCTGATGGGGCATCAAGAAGTTGTTGCTACTATGGTTGTTGAGCATCATGAGTCATAGGGGTTTTTGTTTGAGTACTCCCCTCTTCATGAGTTGTGGTTGCTTCTAATTAGAGGCATGGAGGATAGTAAGTTTCAATATTATCCAATGTTGGATTGTATTCCTCAGGGATTTCTTTAGACCATTTTTCATCCTCTAACTACCTCTGTTTTTCCTTCTCCCGGTATTCATTTTGTCAATGCTCTAGTGTACGCATTCTTTCTTGTCATGCTTCATCCATTTTCTCTTCTAGGCTTTGCTGTAGCCACTCTTGCTTCAACTTCTAAAATTACGTACTTAGGTGGTGCTTATCGAAGAGGTTGTAGCATCTAAAATAGTTAGAGCATCTACTAAAACTGGCTCTATTGCTGTTTCTTTAGGTGATGATTGTTATGGAGATGCTACTTCCTTTATTGCTTATTTTCTTCCTTGTCTTGTTCATGGCAGCTTCATTGGACTCTCACATTAGGCCTGTCCTCTACTGCCATTCTTTCTTCCAGCCCAGCATCCTGAGCAACTTTTTGAGCTAAACTACTTAGCAGCCTGAGGTTATACTCTTATTAGAGTCTTCTGTTAAGGAATAGCAGGACCATCTACTAAAACTAGCTCCACTATTGTCTCTACTATGTTAAGCCTTCATCCATTGTAGATCCTCGGAGGATCATTCACCCTTTTCTTTGGGGTTGGTTTCTTTATTACTCCTTCTTATTGAGTAAGTACAATTGGAGCTAATTCTACAACTTCCTTATTGGTTGGTTGAGGTGAAAGAATTGGTTGTGTTTCAGGTTGAATAGTGGCTTCATTGTCCTCAGTGATGTTCTAAGCAGGTAACTCAACCATTGTTGTAATGATTCTATGTTTGGGGTTTTTTCTTTTTTAGTGGTGATGTGTGTGGTTTTGTATGTACAAGGAGTTATTGTATTTGGTTTTCTGTGTGTATGGTATGGGTGATGTATGTGTATGGTGATGAAGGTGGAGATGGTAGTCTAGCATCATTATCATCATCATTATCATCAAGATGTGACTCTGCCAAAACAGGTTGTGGAGAAGGTGATTTGGATGTTACGGGTTGTGGAAGTAGTTTGGAGATTACTTCTAAGATGTTAGACATCATCTTCTTCAGATCATCCATACTTGATAAGATCATATTTTATACAACTTTATCAATGTGCAATTTGAATAAACCTATCTTAAATTTTATAAAAATTGCTTGAATAAATACTTGTTTTGATTAAATTCATGTTTTAGGTCTAAATTGAGTAAAGGAATACAAAACAAGCATAATTGAATTGAGAAAAGGAAAATTCAAGGGGTAGGCCGGCTTTTCTTAAGTCAAAGTCGCCGGCATAGTGCCAGCTTAAAACTCATCAACTTAAAGGCCGCCTCTACAACGCCAGTCTTGAGGCGGTGTAGGATGTGGAATAGCAAACAACAACAAAGGCTGGCTTAACACTGCAGTGTAAAGGAATGAAAGCCAACATCTGCAAATTTATCCTACACCGGCTTTCTGGGATTCAAAGCCACTAACGTTGAGACGGCTTTCACTATGCACAGAATCGAAATAATTAATGCTGTTGACTAAGTTGCTAGCCTTGATTATCAACAACACGGCCTTCAACTTACGCCTGGTAAATCAAGTGATACGCCGTCGGCTTTTAAACGGCGTAGCTCATCCACAAAATGCTAAAATTTAAGGATGAAGTTAACACTGCCAGTGGTCACTGACTTTTCACATGTACGCCGCCAGTAAGCCGCCGGTGTTGGATGTGTAACTGCTGGCATACAATGTTGTAACTGCAAGATTTTGTAATTAAGGAGTCTGAATTTTCTTCTATATAAGGATAGGTTTTCTTCATAGGAGAATACACACAAAAATAGACATTTTTAAATTCCTTGTGATAGTTTAAAGAGAATTTGAGAGATTGAAGCTTTGTATTGACAAGATTTTGCAAGTGAAGATCTAAACAATTGAATTGATGATTTCTAATCTTATTTTTTATGCAATTCTTTTGTTTGATTTATTTGTTTAATATGATATCATTTGCATTTTCTTATTTGATTGTTGAATTATTCATGAATAATTAAATCTTATTTGTAGGAAGAGATGAAGTCCTAATCTTGCTAAAATGATCTTTGAAATTATATTATAGGATTGTTAGAATTAT
This sequence comes from Combretum micranthum, assembly GCA_024138025.1. Classification (NCBI taxonomy): domain Eukaryota; kingdom Viridiplantae; phylum Streptophyta; class Magnoliopsida; order Myrtales; family Combretaceae; genus Combretum; species Combretum micranthum. The sequence continues at coordinate 122,770 of JAMXBD010003195.1, read as the reverse complement.
AGAATATTTGTATAGAATTCTAATTATTTATCTTGTTTCTATATGAAATTAGATTGATAAGAATCTTGATAATTTGGAAGAAGAATTAGGGTTCATAAGAATTCATAAAATAAGATTAAACAACAATTGCAGAAGCGGCGAAGCTTAATCTAGTTTAGAAATACTCATATGATTCATGCAATATCATAATTTAATTTCTTACTAAGGAATTAGGAGAAATTGATTTAGGATATTAGACAATTGTAAAATCGGGAGATTTATAATTGCAAATTCGATTCCATTAATAATTTATTTAGCGGAAGCTATTAGATTATTTTGTGGTTTCCTAAAACTTGTAGTTTTAGGTTTTGACAATTTCATATAAATATCTATAATTCCAACTATTCATATAATATAATTTCAATATGATTAGCAAAGATTAGGATGGATTCTGCTTCTTCCTACATTTTGTTTGATATATCTATCTCATTCTCACATCTTATACTTGTTTAGCATCTATTTTTAGAAGTAGATTAGATAATTATAAAATCTTAAAGTCAATAGCCTAAATATTAGTTCAAAGCTGATACCGGCCTAGTAATTATAAGAATTCCTTGCAGGAACGATACGTGACTCATCTTTCTATATTATTTGATTTGATCCAGTATACTTGCTGGTAGTAAACCATGCTTAATTTTTCTATACATTTCAGACGGATCAAGTTTTTAGCTCCGTAGCCTGGGAATTCAATTAATATTAAACTATTTTAGTTTTGCTAGTAGTTTAGGTACTTTTCCTAGAATTGATTCTTTTCTTTCCTCATTGCAGGTTATGTGTGTCACGCCCTAGCGAGTACCCTAAACGTGACAGCCCGCCGTACACAATATTAAAACTTAAGAATGACTACCTTAGTCACTCGAAAGCTTCCATATTAGTACAAGGCGTACATTCACAGCAAAGGGAGACCGGTGGAGTAATGCATTTTAAGACATTGGCAGCGGAACATACAAAATAACACTCAATATATATTTCATTGAAATAAAAGTCTTACAGCTTCTAAGGGGCATTCCCCCGATAATTCACAATAACAAGGTTCTAAATATAATATAACTAAAGCTAGAAGATTTTAGAAGAAATCTACTCTATAACTTCAAAATAGAGTTCCTCCAAAAGCTTCTCAAAATAAGGATTCTACCCGAGGAATCAAGGTGGTCTGGGTGCAAAAGATAATCCTGCAATATCAAAAGTCTATAGGAGTATAAGCATGACTAGCTTAGTGAGATATTCCTACGCAATAGTACTCATAACAACAATCAAACAAGTTTATTAATCAAGCATATGAATGCAACAACCATATGATCAAACATTACATACGACTATCCGGTTCGTATGTTTGATGGATTTACCCCTCCATCGGTGGTTAGGAATGCTTTGAACTGGGTCCCGAACAACCTCCTCAAGTTTGCGCGCGTCTTGGGGTTCCAACGAACCGTACTACTAGTCTCCAGGCCTTCCATGCCTAAAGCGATCGATCCGGCTCGGCTACACCTTGAGGTCGTATTCCCCGTACGTCCTAACCCTCAAGATGTAGCTAGGCAGCTTACTTTTCCGGTCCCACGCTGAGGAGTAGTAGCAAAACTTCGAAATGATATTCTAAGTGATATGCATGAGCAATTTATTATATGAGGATTTCAATATGGCATTAAATCATTTAAAGCGATCAGACAATACTTGCACACATAACAATACATACATGGAAACATTTATATCAATCACACGTTGGGTTCCGATATACTTATCGTTCATTGATCACACACAATGAATCACATACATAATTCCATAATATCCCACATGCATATCATTTTATCTTTTCCTAACATCTAGTGCTCTATTCTACAAGCACATGCGCGAATACATAAGCGTAAAGGAAACTCACTGTCCATAGCGCTCTAGGAGTCGAAGTAATCCTCGGGAAGACAAGATCGTGATCCTCGACACCTAAACAAAAGAAATACCCAACATGAGTATTTCATCCAAGATCTATTCAATTCTATACTTCTATCTTAAGAATTCGTAAAAATCGTATGGAATGGAAATCCAACTTAAAATGGCCATAACTTGCTCATTTTAACTCGGAATTTCGCATATTATATACCGATTTCTACCTACTCGAAAAGATCTATCTATTTCAAGGTTATTTTCATCAAAAGAAGTTTTTTTAGGTCTCGGAATAGAAGCGTACAGATTTGATACGAATTTTTCTAAACTTCAAAACTAGAGTTTTCAAACTTTACTTCACTCAAGGGCTTTTGTACAAAATATAGATATTAGTATGATTGAAAAATCCCTTGAATATATGTATATACATATATGTATAATCTCATATATGCATGAATTTGGTGTTGTCTCAACAATGGTTTTGTAAAAAATGTCAAATGCCTTGAAAAGAATTTTATTTTTGAAAAATTTCCTAAGTTATCATAAATGAGTATTTCCTCCTTTTAACTCCATTCCTTCAAAAAGTTATTTTAATCTTTCAAGATTTCCATAAATTTATTTCTAGCGTTTTGGAAAACAAAGTCTTTCTAAATACTTTATGGTTAGTTCCACTTTTAAAAGAAATCATCTTATAAGTTATTTTTGAAAAACTTATCTTAGACTTTAGTGTTGGTGGAAAACTTTGACAATTGAATCTAAGAAATCCTTTGTTTAAGTCTAAAGAAACTTTCTTATTTTTGAAAAGAGAATTTATATAACTTTACTTTATGTATTTCTTGGTAAAAATATATATTAGTTACTATCTTTAGAAGAATATTTGTTTAAGATAAATTTCAAACCTTTAAGGAAAATAACTTCTTATGTGACAAAATTTATTTTAAAAAGAGTTCTTATTCTTATTTTAAGAAACTCATTTCTATTATGATTGAGACAATAACAACATATTCATGTATGAATGAGTTTAACATGAAAAATAAAAAACAAATAAATAAGAGCATAAAAGTAAAGTCAAGTATTGGGAACCTTAGCTTCATCAAGGTATCCCGGGACTAAGAATAGACTAGTCCTCAAAGAAAAGAAAAGCAAGGAAATAAAATTGTTTTGACTTGATATGGACAAGTCTAAGACTAGTCTTAATATTGCATAAAACAAGTAAATAAATAAATTGCAAGACTTGAAAATAAATAAATAACAAGTGAGCTTATATGCTCTAAATAAATATATATACATATATATATACTTATATAGTTAGGTTAGAAACAAATAATAACAATACAACATAATAACATAAAGAAAAAAGAACATGAACAAAAACAAAACATGAATAAATTGTTGCTTCTTTAACTCAATGAGTCTAAGAAACATACACTAAACTCATGTTAAGTTATATGAACATGATGAGAATATGAGAAACTTTTACCTAAAGTTTATGTGTTGTTGAAGAAGAAAAGAATGGGTTGTAGTATTATGTGGGAATGGTTTTCTAAAGAAAAAGAGACTTGAGAGAGATTTGGGAGAGGAATTTTGTGGAGTGATTTTGAGAGAGTTTTAGTATGAATTTTTGTTGTGTGAAAGAATGGAAGAGGAAGGGGGTATTTATAGATTTTTGGAGTGGAAATTAGATGTAATAAAATAAATTGGAAAAGAAAACAAATTGGAGGAAGAGGAGAGAGAGAGTGGACGGCAAGGCTTGGGGAGGGAGAAAAATTGATTAATTTTGTTGTTTTGTAATAAAAAGAAGTAATGTGTAAAGTGTGATGTGATTAAAGTTGTATGGGGAAGGTAAATTGTAAGATATAGGTATGGTAGAGTGTAAGAATAGAGTGTAAGAAAAAGTAGAGATAGGTGAATAGTAATGAATAGTAGAAAAGTACTATGAATAGTAGACTAGACAATTAAAATACCGGTAGTAAAGAAAATACGCGTAAAAGGCCTATATCTGTTATTTTTAGATACCGAAAAATTCTAAAACTGATATTTTTGAAAACCTTATATTTTTACGAATCTAGTGTTGTCGGAATATTTTTGCTATCCGGGGCATTTTCGAAAACTGATCCCGATCGGATCCGAAGGACACTAGAAAAATTCGAATCTGATATTTTTAGGCTTCCCTATTATTACGAACCGTTTTCCACAATTATTCAATTTCGTTTTCTAGGGTTTAAGAACACGGGTGCCGGATCTAGATTCACTAGACTAATCATAGAACTAGGTTAATTTTAGGGTTTCGTTTCAACTTCCGGTTCTTAGGGTTTGCTAAATTATCGAAAAATCTAGGGGCTTACAACCTACCCTCCTTAAAGAAAGTTTTGTCCTCAAAACTTGGCTATCGTACCTGATTCCTCGAAAAGATTCGGATATTTGCGTCGGATCTCATCCTCGGCTTCCCAAGTTGCCTCCTCATGGGTGTGATTCCTCCAGAGGACTTTGACATATTTGATCTCTTTGTTCCGAAGCTTTTGGACTTTTCTATCCAAAATCTGTACCGGGTGTTCCTCATAAGTGAGGTTCTCCTTTAGCAACACTGGCTCCAACTCTACTACTCGTTCTGGATCGCTACATGCTTGCGTAAGACCGATACATGAAACACGTTGTGCACACCTGACAGGTTTGGCGGCAAGGCTAGGCGATAGGCTAGATCTCCCACTCGTTCAAGCACTTCAAAAGGTCCAATGTACCGTGGGCTCAACTTTCCTTGTGAGCGTACCGATGTATACTCTTGATTGGATTTATCTTTAAGTACACATGGTCTCCACTTGAAATTCGAGAACTCGCCTTTTCATGCCCAGCTTTTCTGTCTATCTTGGGCCTCTTTCATTCGCTGTCGGATTATCACTTTGTCTGCTGCATCTTGTACCAAATGGTCCAATAGAGCTTTTCACATCATCCCAAAACAAGGCGATCTACAGCGTCGTCCGTACAAAGCTTCATATGGCGGCATTTGTATGGTCGAGTGATAGCTGTTGTTGTAGGCAAACTCTATGAGCGGCAAATGAGCATCCCAGCTTCCTTTAAATTCCATAACACAGCACGCAACATGTCTTCCAAGGTTTGGATCGTCCGTTCCGATTGTCCATCGGTTTGGGGGTGATAAGCTGTGCTAAAGTGCAACTTTGTCCCCATACACTTTTGTAAACTTGTCCAAAACTTAGACACGAATCTGGGATCTCGGTCTGACACAATCCGGCAGGTACTCCATGTAATGTACTATTTCCCTTATGTAAGCTTGGCTAGCTTGTCCATGAGTACGTCATGTTGATTGGTATGAAATGAGCCGATTTGGTCAAGCGATCTACCACGACCCATATGGCATCATACCCTGCCGATGTCCTTGGTAGTCCACACACGAAATCCATCGAGATTTGATCCCACTTCCACTCAGGTATGGCAAAGGCTTTAGCAATCCTCCTGGCCTTTGATGTTCCACCTTTACTTGTTGCAAGTTGGGCACTTCATCACATAATCAGCTACATCCCGTTTCATTCCATTCCACCAAAAGTGGCTCTTAAGATCTTGATACATCTTAGTTCCTCCCGGATGTACTGTGTATCCTGAGTTATGTGCTCACTCATGATTTCCTTTCTCATATCCTCATCATCGGCACACATAACCTTCCCTTCATCCTCACTACATCCTCGTCATCTGGTGAAATCAGTATACTTCTCCGCTTGTACTTCCCGTTTGATCCTTTGTATGACTTCATCATATCGTTGAGCTTCTTTAATTCGTTCCACAAGGGTTGGTTCCATCACCAAGCTAGATATTTCCACCTCCACATCTCCTTTAATGAATTCAATACTTAGCCTTTCGAATTCTCTTACCAACTCCTTTTGGTCAGTCAAAAGCGGCAACTTCCTCATGATTCTTCCGACTTAAGGCATCCGCGACGGCATTAACTTTTCCTGGACAATAGTTGATTCCAAGATCATAGTCCTTTATAAGCTCTAACCATCTCCGTTGTCTCATATTCAACTCCTTCTGAGTGAATAGATACTTGAGGCTTTTGTGATCCGTATATATTTCGCATCTTTGTCCATACAAGTGATGCCTCCATATCTTGAGTGCGAAAACAACGGCAGCTAGCTCCAAGTCATGCGTCGGATAATTTTGCTCGTGCGGTCTCAACTGTCGCGAAGCATAAGCAATCACTTTTCCTTCTTGCATTAGCACACATCCAAGACCATTTCTTGATGCATCGCTATGCACCGTGTAAGGCTTCTCAGGGTTTGGCAAAACGAGTATCGGTGCGGATACAAGCTTTTGCTTGAGCTCTTGAAAACTCCTTTCTCTTTTATCGGTCCAGATGAACTTCTCATTCTTTTGAGTAAGTTGCGTTAACGGCTTGGCTATAGTCGAGAAATTCTTTACAAACTTTCGATAATAGCCAGCTAGACCAAGAAAGCTTCTTACTTGTTACCGTCTTTGGTTGCTTCCACTCCATCACTGCTTTAATCTTTTCAGGATCAACCGATATGCCACTTCCTGAAACAACATGTCCTAAAAAGGATTCTTATCCAACCAAAAGTCACACTTTGACAATTTGGCATACAACTTATGTTCTCTTAACGTCCGAAGCGCCATACGGAGGTGTTCCTCATGTTCCTCTCGTGTGGTTGAGTAGACCAAAATGTCGTCGATGAAAACTATAACGCACTTATCCAAAAGGGCTTATAGATTCGATTCATCAAGTCCATGAAAGCGGCAGGTGCATTTGTCAATCCAAAAGACATCACTAAGAACTCATAATGTCCATATCGAGTTCGAAAAGCAGTCTTTGGTACATCCTCCGGCCTTACTCTTAACTGATGGTATCCAGATCTCAAGTCGATGCGTGAAAACACGCTTGCTCCTTGCAACTGATCAAAGAGATCATCAATCCGGGGTAATGGATACTTATTCTTGATTGTAACCTTATTCAACTCCCGGTAATCGACACATAACCTCATGGATCCATCCTTCTTCTTAACGAACAAAACTGGTGCTCCCCATGGTGATACACTTGGGCGTATAAATCCTTGATCCAGAAGCTCTTGTAATTGCTTCTTGAGTTCCTTCAACTCTACCGGTGCCATGCGGTATGGAGCTTTTGATATCGGCTCGGTATTTGGCATCAAGCTAATCTCAAAATCGATCTCCCTCTTTGGTGGCAATCCAGGTAATTCCTTAGGAAAAACGTCAGGAAACTCATTGACTATGGGTATATCCTCCACCTTTGGTCCTTCACCTTCTTCTTCTATAGCATTGATTTGTTGGTCAATTCCTCCTCATCCGTCACCAACTCAAGCGAACTTAATCCTTGCCTCCTTACGACCGTGGATTCTCCTTTAAACTCAATATCCTTCCCATTACATCCTTAAAATTCACCTTCTTCCTCGACAATCTACCGTGGCTTTAACATGGGTCAACCAACTCATTCCAAGAATTACTTCATACTTATTCATCTCCAACACGATCAAATCACTTGTCGTATGGTGACCTTGGATCTCTAAAGGGCATTCCTTCAACATCTCTTGGGTGGTTACGACACCGTGGGTGTCTTTATCTTGAAGCTGGTAGCGGTGGTGACTATAGGTAATCCACTCTTCTTAGCAAGGTTGGGGGTGATAAACGAATGGGTGGCTCCGGTATCAAACAAGGCATAAGCGGTCTCGTTAGCTACTCGTATACTTCCTGCGTTTAACACGCACTAGTTACTAACCATACTATCTTTTTCTAAAGCTTTAGGCTAAAGAGGTATAGGGATTCTATTGCGACAGATTAATAGCGTAAAAAGATACTATAAACAAAACGAAAGCTTAAGGTTAAGGCTAACCTGCAACGAGTCCATGATCATAGCCTTCGTCTCCTCAAGGCAGCAAACTCACATCCTTCCTCCTCATCATCTGCTTCCTCGCACATCCACTGGCCCTCCAGGTTGTACTCTCATTCCATGCATCGAGGTGCCAGAGCGGTTCCCATTTCCATTGCCATTGTTGGTTCTGACAAGGGATCCTCCCGAGGTGTTGGATGACCTCACAAGAGCATTTTTCCTCTTTGGGCATTCATTTGCAAAGTGCCCTGGCTGCTTGCACACATAGCAGACACTGGTATTCTTCTTGGGACACTCCAAGATTTTATGATCGGGCTGCCACAAAAGAAGCACTTGTTTTGCAATTGTGGGCAGACTTTGGATAATGCTTCCCTCGGCATTTCCAGCATGTGACATCTACCTTGGTCACCTCCCTCTGATTGCTTCCACTTCCTTTGAAACTTCCAAAGGTCTTAAACCTCTTATTTTTGAACCCAGAACTTGGTCCTTCATATGGCTTCCTTCCAAACACAAACACTTCTTCTCCGGAGCTTTTGTTTTCATCTTTTTGGCTTCTTCAATAATTCTAGCCTTTTCCACTAGCCCCTTAAAACTTTAACATCAAATTCCACCAACGAATCTTTAGGTCTTCATCTAACCCATTCAAGAAAACTTGTCTCTTTAACTCCTCGCTGTGCTTATAGGAGTCAGGAGCATACTGCAACAAGCGACTGAATTCGGTTTCGTATACTCGATGGTTCTCCCTTTCTGAGTAATATTAAAGAACTCAGCACTGTACCGAACTCTAAGGCTCCCTGGAAAGTAGTTCTCCAAGAACTCTTCTCGAAACATATCCCACGTAACTGGAGCAGGCAATTCTCGCTTCTTCGATTCCCACCATATGCGAGCATTGAACTTCAACATGAATGTCCCAAAACTGACTCTTAGTGGTGGGGTACTTCATAACCATCAAACGATCTCTCAATCTGGGCCAACCAATCTTCGGCCTCAGCTGGTTTTCCGAAGGTTCCATCAAAGTAGGTATTACTTTTGATGAAATTGGCGAGCAAGTTTTGATGTGATCTTGGCGGTGGTGGTGGTGGAAATGGTGCAGCATGTGACTGTTCGCCGGGTGCTTCTACCGTAGCTTCAGGAGCATTCTGAGGTGGAGCAGGAGCTGGGTTATTTTGATTTTGTTGCTGAATCAAAATAGCTAATAACTGGTTCATCTGTCCAATGCAGCTGCAAAGTCGTTGCTGGTTCGGGCAGGAGCAGGGTTATTCTCGGTTGGTTACGTGGGGGTACTCCTCGTTCAGCTGGTACGTTGTTGGAATCTCTTTGTTCTCTATTCCTACGTCTTCTTGGACGGCTGTTTAATCGTTTAGATTTTAGTTTCTATTACGCTCATACTAACGTTTACGAAATCACGGAAATCTCAAATATAAAGACTAGAAATTTAAATCAAGGTACAAAACTTAAGGAAATAAATTGACAAAATAGGGATTGATAGGAGTTTAATAAGAAATTATGAAATTCAAATACAATTCAAAGAAATTACAAAGTAAGAAATCAAAATCATGCATGTTAATCACAAAAAGAGAAATAATATAATAAAACTAAAACAAAGGAATCTCATTATCAAGAAATCATTAGGTTACTTTTATTTTAAAACTTAACTACTCTTTTGATTAGTTGCGATTTAATACTAAGGCGTTACATCTTGCGACACTTTCTTCTCATCGTGGCTCCTTTCTTCTCTTCTTGATCCTTCTGTTGAAATTTGGGGGAGTCCAGGGATGGTTCCTCCTTCTTGCCTTTAATCCGTTGATGACGTCTACGAGACTTGTCTTTGACGTTACCTAGGGTTGGTTGTATAGTCTTTTACGTAACAAAATTTTCTTTTAGTTTCAGCAAGCAAGATTACTCTATTCTTTTAGTAACTACAACTTACAAGGTTTTGTGTTTTCTTAAAGCTTAAAATGGTTTGGAAATCCTCCTATTCTTCTTAAGGGTATAAACTAGTCCTAGGGCCACTTACATATCTTAGGTATGGTCATAGAACATGTGTTTCCCATAAATCCCCACTTCCTATAATTATAGGGTTCTTCCTAAAACTCTTATAGTTTAATTTTAAACTTATCCTATTCTTAAGATTTCTATTTCTAACTTACTATTTATTTCCCTAATCTTGATGCTCTGATACCAACTTAAACTGTCACGCCCCAGCAGGTACCCTAAACGCGACAGCCCACCGTACACAATATTAAAACTTAAGAATGACTACCTCAGTCACTCGAAAGCTTCCATATCAGTACAAGGCGTACATTCACAACAAAGGGAGACCGGTGGAGTAATGCATTTTAAGACATTGGCAGCGGAACATACAAAATAACACTCAATATATATTTCATTGAAATAAAAGTCTTACAGCTTCTAAGGGGCATTCCCCGGATAATTCACAATAACAAGGTTCTAAATATAACATAACTAAAGCTAGAAGATTTTAGAAGAAATCTACTCTATAACTTCAAAATAGAGTTCCTCCAAAAGCTTCTCAAAATAAGGATTCTACCCGGGGAATCAAGGTGGTCTTGGGTGCAAAAGATAATCCTGCAATATCAAAAGTCTATAGGAGTATAAGCATGACTAGCTTAGTGAGATATTCCTACGCAATAGTACTCATAACAACAATCAAACAAGTTTATTAATCAAGCATATGAATGCAACAACCATATGATCAAACATTACATACGACTATCCGGTTTCGTATGTTTGATGGATTTACCCCTCCATCTGTAGTTAAGGAATGCTTTGAACTGGGTCCCGAACAACCTCCTCAAAGTTTGCGCGCGTCTTGGGGTTCCAACGAACCGTACTACTAGTCCCCGGGCCTTCCATGCCCAAAGCGATCGATCCGGCTCGGCTACACCTTGAGGCCATATTCCCCGTACGTCCTAACCATCAAGATGTAGCTAGGCAGCTTACTTTTCCGGTCCCACGCTGAGGAGTAGTAGCAAAACTTCGAAATGATATTCTAAGTGATATGCATGAGCAATTTATTATATGAGGATTTCAATATGGCATTAAATCATTTAAAGCGATCAGATAATACTTGCACACATAACAGTACATACATGGAAACATTTATATCAATCACGAGTCGGGTTCCGATATATTTTTCGTTCATTGATCACACACAATGAATCACATACATAATTCCCATAATATCCCACATGCATATCAGTTTTATCTTTTCCTAACATCTAGTGCTCTATTCTACAAGCACATGCGCGAATACATAAGCGTAAAGGAAACTCACTCCATAGCGCTCTAGGAGTCGAAGTAATCCTCGAGGAAGACAAGATCGTGATCCTCGTCACCTAAACAAAAGAAATACCCAACATGAGTATTTCATCCAAGATCTATTCCAATTCTATACTTCTATCTTAGAGAATTTGTAAAAATCGTATGGAATGGAAATCCAACTTAAAATGGCCATAACTTGCTCATTTTAACTCGGAATTTCGCATATTATATACCGATTTCTACCTACTCGAAAAGATCTATCTATTTCTAAGGTTATTTTCATCAAAAGAAGTTTTTTCAGGTCTCGGAATAGAAGCGTACAGATTTGATACGAATTTTTCCAAACTTCAAAACTAAAGTTTTCAAACTTTACTTCACTCAAGGGCTTTTGTACAAAAATATAGATATATAGTATGATTAAAAAAAAATCCCTTGAATATATGTATATACATATATGTATAATCTCATACTATATGCATAAATTTGGTGTTGTCTCAACAATGGTTTTGTAAAACAAATGTCTTGAAAAGAATTTTATTTTTGAAAAAATTTCCTAAGTTATCATAAATGAGTATTTCCTCCTTTTAACTCCATTCCTTCAAAAAGTTATTTTAATCTTTCAAGATTTCCATAAATTTATTTCTAGCGTTTTGGAAAACAAAGTCTTTCTAAATACTTTATGGTTAGTTCCACTTTTAAAAGAAATCATCTTATAAGTTATTTTTGAAAAACTTATTTTAGACTTTAGTGTTGGTGGAAAACTTTGACAATTGAATCTAAGAAGTCCTTTGTTTAAGTCTAAAGAAACTTTCTTATTTATTTGAAAAGAGAATTTATATTAACTTTACTTTATGTATTTCTTGGTAAAAATCATATATTGTTACTATCTTTAGAAGAATATTTGTTTAAGATAAATTTCAAACCTTTAAGGAAAATAACTTCTTATGTGACAAAATTTATATTTAAAAAGAGTTCTTATTCTTATTTTAAGGAAACTCATTCTTATTATGATTGAGACAATAACAACATATTTATGTATGAATGAGAGTTTTTTACTATGAAAAATATAAAAACAACATAAATGAGCATAAAAGTAAAGTCAAGTATTGGGAACCTTAGCTTCATCAAGGTATCCCGGGACTAAGAATGGACTAGTCCTCAAAGAAAAGAAAAGCAAGGAAATAAAATTGTTTTGACTTGATATGGACAAGTCTAAGACTAGTCTTATTATTGCATAAAACAAGTAAATAAATAAATTACAAGACTTGAAAATAAATAAATAACAAATGAGCTTATATGCTCTAAATAAAATATATAAAACATAATATTATAATACTTATATATGTTAGGTTAGAAACAAATAATAATAACAATAACAACATTAATACATAAAGAAAGAATAGAACATGAACAAAAAAAAACATGAATAAATTGTTGCTTCTTTAACTCAATGAGTCCTAAGAAAACATACATAAACTCATGTTAAGTTATATGAAACATGATGAGAGAATATGAGAAAATTTTTACCTAAAGTTTATGGTAGTTGAAGAGGAAAAGAATGGGTTGTTGTATATGTGGGACTTGGTTTTCTAAAGAAAAGAAGAGACTTGAGAGAGATTTTGGGAGAGGAATTTTGTGGAGTGATTTTGAAAGGGTTTTAGTATGAGTTTTTGTTGTGTGAAAGAATGGAAGAGGAATGGGGTATTTATAGATTTTTGGAGTGGAAATTAGATGTAATAAAATAAATTGGAAAAGAAAACAAATTGGGAGGAAGAGGAGAGAGAGAGAGTGGACGGCAAGGGCATGGGGAAGGGAGAAAAAATGATTAATTTTGTTGTTTTGTAATAAAAAGAAGTAATATGTAAAGTATGATGTGATTAAAGTTGTATGGGGAAGGTAAATTGTAAGATATAGGTATGGTAGAGTGTAAGAATAGAGTATAAGAAAAAGTAAAGATAGGTGAATAGTAATGAATAGTAGAAAAATACTATGAATAGTAGACTAGACAATTAAAATACCGGTAGTAAAGAAAATACGCGTAAAAAGCCTATATCTGTTATTTTTAGTTACCGAAAAAATTCAAAAACTGATATTTTTGAAAACCTTATATTTTTACGAATCTATTAGTGTTGTCGGAATATTTTTGCTATCCGGGGCACATTTTTCGAAAACTGATCCCGATCGGATCCGAAAGACACTAGAAAAATTCGAATCTGATATTTTTAGGCTTTCCTATATAATTACGAACCATTTTCCACAATTATCTCAATTTCGTTTTCTAGGGTTTAAGAACACGGGAGTGCCGGATCTAGATTCACTAGACTACTCACATAACTAGGTTAACTTTAAGGTTTCGTTTTAACTTCCGGTTCTTAGAGTTTGCCAAAATTATCGAAAAATCTTGGGACTTACAATGTGCAAAGAAGTAGAAGTGCTTATCTTCTACCAATAGATCCTAAGATTGAAAAAACCTTGCATCAACAGAGGAAAGAAAACCGATGAAGACAAGAAATGGTAGAAAATAATGATGACAACAATTTGTTACAACATGCAGTTCCCATTGGTAGAGCACTTAGAGATTATACGGTAACCACTATTCAGGGTCCTGCTGTTCGAAGGCCAACTGTGGAGGCCAACAATTTTGAGCTTAAACCAGCCCTGATACAAATGGTTGAGTCATACCAATTTGGAGGATTCCCTAATGAGACACTGGACGAACACATTGCCAAATTCCTCAAATACTGCAACACTGTCAAACTTAATGGTGTTACTGATGAGGCTATCAAATTGCAGATTTTCCCTTTTTCTCTTAGGGATAAAGCTTTAGCATGGTATAATTCTCAACCACCTGAGTCTATCACAACATGGGCAGATTTGATGACCAAGTTCTTAAAAAGGTTCTTCCTTCCATCCAAAACTGCTAGATTAAGAAATGAAATTACCAACTTCACTAAATTTCCTGGAGAATCATTGTAAGAAGCTTGGGAAAGATTCAAGGAAGCAGTTAGAAAGTGCCCACATCATGGACTACTGGATAACCTACTTATTGAAAATTTTTACCTCAGTCTAGATGAGACTTTGAGGTCATTAGTTGATGCGACATCCGAAGGATCACTTATGGGGAAAAACTTATGAAGAAGTGCTTTGATTGAAGAATTGGCTTCAAGTGCACACAATTGGAGTTGTGAAAGAACAAAGTCAAAAGTAGCTGTAATTCATGATAATGAAGCAATATCACAACTCACTGCTCAAATTTCAGCTTTGACCACATAGGTAAGTAAACTCACATCAAGTTCTTTAAATACTAATCAATCTATTTGTTGTGAGTTATGCTCAGGGCCACATGTAGCATATGATTGTCCACATGGAACCATACCATCAACAAGTGAAGACCAGCTTAATTACGTTGGAAACTTTCAAAGGGGTAATCTTGGGCACTATTCCAATACATATAATCCAGCTTGGGGAAATCATCCAAATCTTTCCTATAGAAATGATGCAAATGTTCTCAAGCCCCCGCCTGGATTTCAAAGACAAGGTCCTATAAGAAATACCCAGCCTCCATCTCAGCAAAATCAAATTTCAACTGATGAGTTATTGAAGACTTTTATTCAGACTAGACAGACCACATAGACCACACTCAACAATCAGCATGCGATTATTCAAGACCTTCAAGGGAAATTCCATCAACTTGCTCAGCAAATTGGTAATAGACCATCTGGTTCTCTACGAGCAACACTGAGGAAAATCCTAAAACGTGAATGCTATAGTTTTGAGAAGTGGAAAAGTTGAGCCCAGCTGAGGCAAAAGTTCAAGGAAACTGAGGAGATTCCAGTCAAAGACAAGGGAAAACAAAAGATGGAGGAACCAGCTAAAAAACCCTGAAGTAAACCTTATGTTCCTCCTATTCCTTTTCCAGGAAGACTAAAACAACAAAGATTGGATGAGCAGTTTTCTAAGTTTCTAGATGTTTTAAGAAGCTGCAAATCAATATTCCATTCTTAGAAGTAATCAACAAATGCCTTCATATGCAAAATTCATCAAGAATTGCTTACTAAGAAGAGAAGGATTGATGGAAATGAACCAGTGATGCTCACAGGAGAATGCTCCATGATTTTACAAAAAGTGTACCTAACTTGCCTACCAAACAAAGAGATCAGGGGAGTTTTACTGTTCCTTGCACTATAGGAAAATTTCATTTTGATAAAGTACTTGATTCTGGTGCAAGTATTAATCTTATGCTCTATCCATTTTCAAGAAATTAGGACTTGAAGAATGCAAGGAGACTCATGTCACCTTGCAACTTGCAGATAGAAGTGTTAAATACCCAAGGGGTATTGTGGAAAATGTCCTTGTTAAGGTTGATAAATTCATATTTCCAGTAGACTTCATAGTCTTGGAAATGGATGAGGATAGAGAAGTTCCAATGATTCTTGGCAGGCCGTTCCTTACAACAGTAAAGCATTAATGATGTGGAACAAGGTAAGCTCACTTTAAGGGTTGAAAATGATCAGGTAACTTTCAATGTGTATAATGCAATGAAAAATTTGATGATAGAAAGGCCTGTTACACTATAATATTCTTGATGAGCTTATTTCTGAGTCTGTAGAAGAAAAAGCAGGTGTAGAAACTATGGAGTCTGTTCTTAAAGATCTTGATGAATGGAGTGATGAAGAGCAAGAAAGTGAACATGTGCACCAAATCAAAGGAAGATACTATGAAGAGCTAGGCACAGTGAAAGCAAGCCAGTACCATCATTGATACACCACCAAATCTTGAGCTTAAACCCCTTCCTACTCATTTGAAATATGCTTTTCTAGGAACTGGAGATACCTTGCCAATAATTGTTTCATCTTATTTGACAGGTGAACAAGAGCAGCAGCTGCTTGGAGTTCTAAGGGAGCATAAAGAAGCAATTGGTTGGACTATTGCTGATATCAAGGGAATTAGCCCTATGATTTGCACTCACAAAATTTTGATGGAAGCTGAGTACAAACCTACAGTTCAACCACAGAGGAGACTTAACCCAACACTTAAGGAGGTAGTAAAAAAGGAAGTTCTGAAATTACTTGATGCAGGTATTATCTATCCTATCTCTGATAGTAAGTGGGTCAGTCCAGTTCAAGTTGTACCAAAGAAAGGTGGTATGACTGTAGTAAAAAATGAAGAAAATGACTTGATTCCTACTCGTACTGTGACTGGGTGGAGAGTTTGTATTGATTATAGAAAGTTAAATGATGCACCAGAAAAGATCATTTTCCCCTTCCTTTCATTGATCAGATGTTGGAAAAACTTGCAGGGCATGATTATTGCTTTTTAGATGGTTATTCTGGTTATAATCAAATTTCTATAGCTCCTGATGACCAAGAAAAAACCACTTTCACTTGTCCCTATGGCACTTTTGCCTTTAGGAGGATGCCCTTTGGTCTTTGCAATGCACCTGCTACTTTTCAAAGGTGTATGATGGCTATCTTTTCTGACATGCTTGAAAATTTTATTGAAATCTTTATGGATGATTTTTCTGTTTTTGGAAAGTCTTTTGAAGCATGTTTAGAAAACTTAGCTTTGTTCTTCAAAGATGCAAAGAAACAAATTTGATTTTAAACTGGGAAAAATGTCATTTCATGGTAAGAGAAGGGATTGTTTTGGGTCATAAAGTTTCAGTGAGAGGAATTGAAGTTGATAAGGCCAAAATTGAGATCATAGAGAAATTGCCACCACCCACCACTGTTAAGGGAGTTAGAAGTTTTCTAGGACATGCTGGTTTTTATAGGAGATTTATTAAAGATTTCTCTAAAATTTCTAAACCCTTTGCAATCTTCTTGAAAAAGATACAATGTTTAATTTTGATGACAAGTGTTTGCAGGCATTTAACTTATTGAAGGAAAAGCTCACATCTACACCAGTGATTATTGCACCTGATTGGGAGCTGCCTTTTGAACTTATGTGTGATGCCAGCGACTTTGCTGTAGGCAGTATTGGGTCAGAAGAGGTAAGTTGTTTCATGTTATATACTATGCTAGTCGGACTTTGAATGAGGCTCAAAGAAACTATGCCACAACTGAGAAGGAACTTCTTGCTGTTATATTTGCTTGTGACAAGTTTAGACCTTATCTGATAGGATCTAAAGTCATAGTATATAGATCATGCTGCTTTGAAATACTTATTTGCTAAAGCTGATGCAAAGCCAAGGTTGATTAGATGGATATTGTTGCTGCAAGAATTTGATCTTGAGATTAAGGATAAGAAGGGAACTGAGAATGTGATTGCTGATCATTTATCTAGACTAGAATCTGATAGTTTAGATATTCCTATCAATGAAAAGTTTCCTGATGAACAATTGCATGCAGTAGAAATCCTAAATTTGCCTTGGTATGCTGATTATGTCAATTACTTGGTTAGCAAAATCATTCCATATGGTTTGTCTTATCAACAAAAGAAAAAGTTTTTGCATGATGTGAAAAGTTACTTTTGGGATGAACCGTATTTATTCAAAAAATGTGTTGATCAAGTAATTAGACGTTGTGTGCCTGAATCTGAACAGCTTAATATTGAGCATTGTCATTCAAAAGAAGCAGGAGGTCATTTTGGTCTTCAAAGGACTGCAGCTAAGGTCTTATCATCTGGATTTTATTGGCCTAATTTATTTCGTGATTGCAGGAAATACATAGTGTCATGTGCTCAATGTCAAAGAACTGGTAACATATCAAAGAAACATGAATTACCACAAAACAACATACTGGTAATTGACTTTTTGATGTATGGGGAATTGACTTCATGGGTCTTTCCCTCATCTTTTTCAAATAAATATATACTTGTGGCAGTCGATTATGTTTCTAAATGGGTGGAAGCTGTTGCTTTACAAACAAATGATGCCCGAGTAGTTTTGAAATTTTTGAAAAAGAATATTTTTACCAGATTTGGGGTGCCTAGAGCTATAATTAGTGATGGAGGGTCACATTTTTGTAACAAGCAATTTGAAAAACTTTTGTCAAAATATGGTGTTACACATAAAATTGCTACCCCTATCATCCAAACAAGTGGACAAGTTGAGGTATCCAATAGGGAGATAAAAAGAATTTTGGAAAAAACTGTCAATGCATCTAGAAAAGATTGGTCTTTAAAATTAGATGATGCATTATGGGCTTATAGAACTGCTTTTAAAACCCCTATTGGAATGTCTCCTTATATGATTGTTTTTGGTAAATCATGTCATCTTCCTGTGGAACTTGAGCACAAGGCCTATTGGGCCATTAAATTCCTTAATTTTGATGAAAAAGCTGCAGTGAGAAAAGATTGCTTCAATTGAATCAATTGGATGAATGGAGGAATGAAGCTTATGAGAATTCTCGTATCTACAAAGAACGAGCAAAGAATTGGCATGATAGAAACATTATAGAGAGAGTTTTTGCCCACAAAAGGTTTTACTTTATAACTCTCGCTTGAAATTGTTTCCAGGAAAATTGAGATCAAGATGGTCAGGACCGTTTGAGATTGTAAGTGTTTCCCCTTTTGGTGCTATAGAAGTGAAAATTGATACTAATAGGACTTTTAAAGTGAATAGGCAACTACTTAAACATTTTTATGAAGGGGAAAACCATGATAGTGCTTCCACTGTCATGAATCTGAAGGAACCATGAAAAGAATTGGAAAAGTTAGGCTAAGTGACTTTAAACTAAGCGCTTCTTGGGAGGTAACCCATGTCTAACTTCGTAGTAGAACTTTTGCCTTTTGTTTTTACTAACTTTGTTTTTAGTTTATACAGGCCAAGCTAGTTGGAAATTTGAGATTTTAACATACAGGAGAAGTTATATTTCAAAGAGAAAAATGAGAAGAATTTGGTCAAATTGTCAGAAGCTCTAAAAGAGTTTAAGGTAAGTATTCTAAATTTAGAGTACTATTTTAATTAGAGCTAAAAAAAAAAGAAAAAAATTGGGAAGTAGGTGAACGCCAGCATAAGGTTGCCAACCTTAAGCTAGTGTTGAAAATCAAGAAAAGCCGGCTTAATACGTATTTAAGCCGTCAGTGTTAAGCCAGTGTAAAAGTCAAAAGAAGACTTTTGGAAGTAGGTGAACGCCGTGTTGGAGTTTTCAAAGCCGGCAGCTTTAAAGCCGACATAGACCTTTACGCCAGCAGTGTACATTGGTAAGCTGCCGGCCATTTGCTCTCGGCATGAATTTTAATTGCAGTAAGCTGGCATATACGCCGCGTGGCGTAGTCGACAAAATTGCCAGCGTATGTCTATAGATTGACTATAAACAGGTTTGCTTCTCCATTTTTTTTCTCTTCATTCTTTACTCTCTCACTTCCCCACTCTCCTTAGAAATCCTCTCTTTCACTTGTGGATTATTTGGCTCCAAATCAAGTAAGTTCTTCTTTACTCTACTTGTTTTTATCAATTGTTATTCCTTCGAATAAGGTTTAGAATGAGATTAGATGATTTGTATTGGATTTGTGCTAAGATTTGACAAATTTCGGATCAGATTGAATGGGTTGGATAGATTGAATATTTCAATGAAAGTTTGAGCTTGATCATGAACTGATTTAATGTTGAATTCATTTGATGCATTGAAATTATGGAGTATTGATGAATGCGTGACTTAGGGTTTGAAAAAGTGGTTTTGAAAATTTTCAATAAAATTTAGGGATTTTGATTAGGCTGTTAGAATATGGATTTCATCAATTGATTATGTTGTTTCAATTATGATTTTGCCCCATTGAATTGAGAAATTCGATATTATTTCAGTTGAGGTTGAGTTTTTAAGTCTTGAAAACATTTTGTTGACAAAAGATTTTGAAAATCACGGCTTAAAATTGTTTTTGTGAACTTTGAATTTCCAACGGTCATTTCTAAGCTGGCAAGCCTAGGCTGCCAGCCTTGAGTCTGAAGTTGCAAGTGTAAATTTGTCAATTCAAATTTCATGTCATGTGTTCATTGTCCAATATACCTAGGATTTCTGATTCATGTTATCACTAGTATTAGGTATATATTTTGAAGTATATTCAACCTAATTATTCTAGGATTAATAGAATTAGAATTATGCTAAGATTTATCTGATATAATTCTAAAAAAAATGAAAAAAAAAATAAAAAATAACAATTTAATTAGTATAATAATAATAGATATTGGTTTTAGTTGCAATTCTAATAGTGATATGTATTTTGAGTGGTGAATTCCTTATGTTAATTTTAATCTATCATTCTTAGGAATGGCACCAAGGAAAAAGCAAAGGACTGCTGACACTTCCACTTCAGGCACTCAGACTAGAAATTTGCTGTCTAGTTAACAATTTGGCGAGAACAAAAAAAAAAGAGATTAATGAAGATGGTTTTCTTAAACAGTCAGCATATGGATTGGAGCTTATTGGAGGAGTATGGTTTGAGAGAAAGAATCCAGGAGTTGATTCAGGATCAGGCTTGGGTTAGGCTATTTGATCTGAGAGAGCCAGCCTACAAGAATCTTACACTAGAAGTCCTGTCTACTCTTCATTATCATCCAAACAGAGAAGAAACCACCTTTATTTTTCAGGCTTATGGAATAACTAGAGAGGTGGTATTGAAAAGAATGGGTAAAATTTTGGGTTTGTATGATGAAGATGAAGAAAATTTTATGCTCCCTAACAAATGGCCTGAAGAAGAAGGAAATAAGGAGACTGCAGAAAATTATTGTCTTCACTTGATTCATCCCCTGACAGACCCATACATTCCATCTAAATCTTTAGCCACTAAATTTCAGAGAGTAGAGCACAAACTTCTTCACCACATCCTTGCACATACTCTAAGTTGCAAGAAGACTAGTCACAGCAAGGTGACTACATTTGACATGTTCTATCTGTACAGCCTTATCAGAGGCTACATGATAGATCTGGGCGTGGAGGTGGCTAGCTTTATGTACAGACAAGCTGAAGATACCAGGATAAATCTCCTATTTTATGGGGGATATATTACTAGATTATTAAAGGGTATGGGGATTTTTGAGGAACCTGAAGGAGATAAGATTGTGGAAAGCAAGAAAATCTTGTCAGCACCTTTCAGAGGCTGAGGATTACTTAAAAACCCCAGAGGAGTTCAGCCACCAGCTTTGGAGGAGCTTGAATTCTAGGATATCTTTCCTGGTGATATTTCGACTGATATACCATCTTCATCACCTCCTCCTCCTCCTACAGGTACTTCTTCTGCATATGATATGGACCAGCTTAGGTTGGATGTTCAGGAATCGAAGAAGCAGAATTAGGAGCTCAGAGATAGACAAGAAAAGCAAAGGAAGAAAAACAAGAAGTTCAGGAAGACTATTTTTGAAGTAGTGGAGACTACAATTTGCTGCTTGAACCCAGAAACAGGGGCTGAGATGACCTATAAGACTTCTACTTAGTCTAAACATAGTTCATAGCACACAGCTAGACTCAATTCATAGCACACACATACAGTCAGCCCAGGAGATACTCAGAGACATAGTCCTGAGCACACCAGCAGATCTAGCCCAGGGCTAGAGAGCTAGAGACCCTGATAGCTCTAATTTGATCTTAATTATGTCTTATTTGATTAGCTTGTACTTATTTTGAGCACCTAAGTTCCTATGGGTACACTCCTTTATTTCTGCTTTTATTTTCTTTTTGTTTTCCTTTTGTAGTGACTACAGGAAAGCAAACAAAGCAAAACTTCTCTCTTGTGATGCAATTTTGATGACTTTGAAACAAATGAAGTCAGGGAAGTATCAATTTCTTTTTCCTATTCCTTTCCTATAATTTAATTTGCTGAGAAACAGTGAGGACATTGTTTAGTTGAAGTATGAGGGAAGGAATAAATTGAATGAAGTGCTGAATTGAAGCTGCAAATATGATCTGTTGTCTGAATTGTTGTTATTTATATTTAAAATTTGCATGATTGATCAATACTTACCTTGTATTTTTGGTTTGAAAGCAAATTATGGGGAAATTCCGCCAAATTGTTTTTCAAAAATCTCTTAAAAATTGGAGATAGTACAAAGTAAAGACTAAAAGCAATGAAATTAACTTGTAAAAGTATCTTACTCACCTGCTATTGTGATTGGTTTACTAAGTTGAAATTGAGTTGTAAAATCCTTAACGAATAAGTTTACTTTATTTTAACTTTGGAATTGGAAATTTAAGAGCTAGTTAAATCCTTGTGTGAAAAATAAACAGGTTTACTTCTAGGAAATTTTAGTTTGTATATACTCTTTAAATTATAACACTTACTGAAAGAGGTAGAAGAAACTTTTAAACTTAGTGATCCTTTATAAAAATAAGTCTTTGATTTGTTATTGCATTCAAAAAGAAAGAAACAAGCATAACCACTACTTCTCTGACTTAAAAATTTGAGTTACGAGTATCTGAACTTGAATGTTAAAGTGAGGAAGAGTTCTTAAATGTATTTTGAAACCTAGTCACTTAGATGATGAGCCTAGGATGTGCCGACTCAATGAACTCACTATAACGAGAAGGATGAAAGGCAAAAGTTCAAATTATGAACTTTGAAAAGCAAAAAGATGGAGGCAAAAACCTCCCAAAAAGAAAATAAGTGCTTGAAAAAGAAAAGAAAAATGAATGCAAATATGTAAATAAAATGAGACTTATAATAAAGAAGGAGAAAATATAAGGAAAAAGTAGATACCACATGCTTTCATTTGGTTTTACTAAGAGTATATATACAAGCTAAAAGTCCAATGAAGTTTAAATGAGTATTTTTCCTTATTGGATTGTGTATTTGCTTTTTGAATAGAATGTTCTTTTGTTAAAGATTGAGATTAAAACTTGTTTTGTTTGGATTAACTCTTCAATTTTGATTATAGTACCCTAATTACAAGAAACTAGTGGGGTTAAAGCAGTAGATACAAGAAAAGCAAGTTAAGGAAATTGTGCTTAAATTAGCAAAATTGTACTATCTATGAGAGATTTCAATAATTTTGTTCTTCATTATTTTGCTGGAGGACAAGCAAAAGTTCAAGTGTGAGGGAGTTGATAAGATCATATTTTATACAACTTTATCAATGTGCAATTTGAATAAACCTATCTTAAATTCTATAAAAATTGCTTGAATAAATACTTGTTTTGATTAAATTCATGTTTCAAGTCTAAATTGAGTAAAGGAATGCAAAACAAGCATAATTGAATTGAGAAAAGGAAAATTCAAGGGTTAAGTCGGCTTTTCTTAACTCAAAGCCGCCGGCGTAGTGCTCGCTTAGAACTCAACAACTTAAAGGCTGCCTCTACACTGCCGGCCTTGAGGCGTTGTAGGATGTGGAAGAGCAAACAACAACAAAGGCTGGCTTAACACTGCTAGTGTAAAGGAATGAAAGCCAACATCTGCAAATTTATCTTACGCCGGCTTTCTGGGATTCAAAGCCGCCGGCGTTGAGATGGCTTTCATTGTGCACAGAATCGAAATAGTTAAGGATGTTGACTAAGCTGCCAGCCTTGATTATCAACAACACGGCCTTCAACTTACGCCGGGTAAATCAAGTGATATGCCGCCGGCTATTAAACGGCGTAGCTCATCCACAGAATGCTAAAATTTAAGGCCGAAGTTAACACTGTCAGTGTTCACTGACTTTTCACATGTACGCTGCCTGTAAGCCGCCGGCATTGAATGTGTAACTGCCGGCCTACAATGTTGTAACTGCAAGATTTTGCAATTAAAGAGTCTGAATTTTCTTCTATATAAGGATAGGTTTTCTTCATAGGAGAATACACACCGAAATAGACAGTTTTAAATTCCTTGTGATAGTTTAAAGAGAATTTGACAAATTGAAGCTTTGTATTGATAAGATTTTGCAAGTGAAGATCTAAATAATCGAATTGGTGATTTCTAATCTTATTTTTTATCCAATTCTTTTGTTTGATTTATTTGTTTAATATGATATCATTTGCATTTTCTTATCTGATTGTTGAATTATTCATGAACAACTAAATCTTATTTGTGGGAAGAGATGAAGTCCTAATCTTGCTAAAATGATCTTTGAAATTATATTATAGGATTATTAGAATTATAGAATATTTGTGTTGAATTATAATTACTTATCTTGTTTCTATATGAAATTAGATTGATAAGAATCTTGACAATTCGGAAGAAGAATTAAGGTTCATAAGAATTCATAAAATAATATTAAACAACAATTGCGGAAGCTGCAAAGTTTAATCTAGTTTAGAAATTGACTCATATGATTCATGCAATATTTTAATTTAATTTCTTACTAAGGAATTAGGAGAAATTGATTTAGGATATTAGACAATTGTAAAATCGGGAGATTTATAATTGTAAATTCGATTCCATTAATAATTTACTTAGCGGAAGCTATTAGATTATTTTGTGGTTTCCTAAAACTTGTAGTTTTAGGTTTTGACAATTTCATATAAATATCTATAATTCCAACTATTCATATAATATAATTTCAATATGATTAGCAAAGATTAGGATGGATTCTGCTTCTTCCCACATTTTGTTTGATATATCTATCTCATTCCCACATCTTATACTTGTTTAGCATCTATTTTTAGAAGTAGATTAGATAATTATAAAATCTTAAACGTCAATAGCCTAAATATTAGTTTAAACTGATACCGGTCTAGTAATTATAAGAATTCCTTGTGGGAACGATACTTGACTCATTTTTCTATATTATTTTATTTGATCCAGTATACTTGCTAGTAGTAATCCGTGCTTAATTTTTCTATACATTTCAGATGGATCAATACCCTCCTTTGTACTTCTTTCTAAATCAGCAAGTCTTCCCTTCATCTCAGTGACTTCTTTCTCCAATCTGTTGAAGCTTGTTGTAGAGGGTTGTTATGTAACTTCTGATGCTGAAGCTTCAGCTTGTACCATTAGGGTTCTTCTTGTGGAGAGGGGAATTATGGCTCATAGTTTTGCTGCTCAGCTGGTGCAGCTAACTCTTAAAGAGGTTGCGGCTCAACCAGTGGACCAAGGGCAATTCTTGGTTTACTGTAGTGACTACTTCCATTATTTTCCAATATCTAAAAGCTTTTCTTTGAAGCTCTCTATATCTACAAGCTGAATCAGCTTGCCCCTACTCTGCCCACATTCCTAGATTTTTCAAAATCCTTGTGATCAAGCCACCAAGGAATATTCCCTTACAATTCAGTGTGGCTTGATACTTCAACCTACAGGCTAGCATTAATCCCACATTTATTCTAATCCCCCTTATAATGCTGATTATAGGGTGCAGCTTCGCTTTAAAGACTATTGACCCTCCCTTCAATTTAGAAAATATGCTCTTAATCAGCATATAATGGAGCATTCGTACACTCTTCTTTCTAAATTTGGACCTTGTGGCCCTTGAAGGAGTAAATCTGACTTCAATCTCTACTTCTACAAAAGTCCTGAAATCTCCTTCAAGTATCTCTAAGGGTAGTTCTTGAAATTCTAGTGTATCCAGATACCCTTCATCGTCATATAGCCCCATGGCAAAGATGAATGTCCTCATTGGGACTTCCCTGTATTCTCCAAAAGCATAAAACTTCACTACACTATCTAAGCTAGGCACCTCTCCTTCTATTCTCAAACGAGCCATAAAGGCTAAGGTGGTGCCAACATAAACATCCTCCTTAATCTCAAAAACTCATCCCCATACAGCATCTTCAAAGTACTTCAAAAACTTTTCCTCCATCCCAAAATTTCTCAACAACCCCTAATTTACTACAACATTTTCTACTAACTTTTTATGGGATAAAAATAGATTAAACCTATCCCAATCCTTAGCAGATAAATTTTCGAGAGCTTAGGTACTTAATTGTAATTGGGTTTGTTGTCTTTTTGGTGCCATTTGTTTTACAAAAAGATTACACACATTAGTTTAGACTTACTTATACTTGAAACAGATATTTCTATTTTGCTATCATCATTTTGAATAATCAGAGACAAACTAGGGTTTCGACAGAACTAATAAGTCCAAGGAGAAAATGAAGTTTGTAATTGCTTAAACAAAGTTTTAAGAGCAACATTGCTTAACAAACTACCTTAAAAATAGAAGTTCATCATTTCTATCAAGTTCATGTAGAAATCTCAAAAAACCTAAAAATTTAAAATAAAAAGCACATTCTATAATAACAACGAAAAATAGAAAAGAAATGAAAAAAAGAACATACCTGAGATGATTATATTTGAAGGTATTGGAATTGTTGGTAAAATTTTCGTGAGTGCAAGTAAGAGAAATTTTCGAGTGCAAGAATAATAGTGTTTATATCAAGTATAGAATGAATAGCGTCTTTTCCTTTTCAAAAGTTTTTAAGAGCCAAATAAAAAAACGACAAAACATGTTATTTTATTCATTTAATAAAGACTAAAGAAATAAAGAATAAACGACACTTAACTTAAAAAAAAATTCGCGACTTATTTAAAAAGAATTAAAGAATGCAAGGGCTAAAATGCCTTTATTTTATTCATAAAAAGAATTTCACATTTTTGAGACTCAAATGGGAGGGCTCGACGATGAGGCTCAACTTTTATATTTCACCTTAAATTGTTGAGGTTGAAACTTGTACCTGCACAAAATTTTCATAAAATAACATAAATCTACATTCATCAACCATTCCATTCCATTCAAACACATGATATGACCAAAATAATCCATTTCATTAATTAGCAAATAGTTTTACACATGGTTTTGTTCTAAGACCACTTTCGTCCTATCAAACATTCTGTCATCCTTCATATCCCTTCTCAAAACAACCAAATCAATCTATCAAAAACAAACAAAGAAAAACAAAAGATGTAGGATAATCATTCTAGAAATCATCCTTGCTTTGTTTGATCATACGAATTAGGCTCAGTGTTTGAAGGTAATGATCTTGAAGGTCTCTTTGAAAGAATTTGGAAATTTGGCTAAGCTAGTTCTCTAAGTTATGAATGGTTGCAGTATGATTTCTTAAGGTAGCATCTCTTCCATGATGCCTATTCTCAAAAGTTTTTATAAACTGGGAAACTAAATCTTCTAGAGATTGTTTGTTTCCTTGATAAGCTCCCCACCCTTGTACTAGTGGTTTCTGAAAATTGGGTGAATTCGATTGATTTTGGAAATTACTATTACTCCACTAGAAATTTGGATGGTTCCTCTAACCGATTGTAGTTATTAATGTAAGAGTCAATCTTTTGGCCAGAAAAATTATTCACAAACACACAATTTTCAAAGGTCATTCCATCAACATTTAGTTTAGAGAAATCAACAATCATATTCACTTGGTTTCTCCCAACAGAAAAATCTTCAACTTTTTTGCTCAGATACTCAATCTTAGCAATCAAATTTGACTCAACATTAATCTCAAAACTCCTCTTGATCTCTTCTGCTTGGCTCTCACAATGACCATTGATAATGGTTGTTAGTCATATCTTCAAACAGGTTTAAGCACTCCTCAAGGGATTTATAATCCAGACTTCCTCCAACAGTTTCATCTATTAATTGTCTAGTCTCATAATTCAATCCATTATAAAAGGTTTGTACCTCGGTCCATTTAGGCAATCCATGGTGTAGCCATCTTGCCAGCAACTCCTTCCATCTCTCGAAAGCTTCATATGATTTTTAAAAGTCCATCTGGTGGAACGAAGCAATGTCAACTCTCAACTTGGCTATTCTAGAGGGTGGGAAATATTTCCTCATAAAATTCTTAGCCATTTGTTTTCAAGTGGAGATGGAGCTCTTTGGCAATCTACTCAGCCATTTTTTAGCATTCTCTCTGAGGGAAAATGAGAATAATCTTAACTTGATTGCATCCTTAGACACAACATTTATCTTAAATATATCACAAATCTCCAAAAATTGTTGCAGATGACTATTGGGGTCCTCATTCTGTAGGGCATCAAACTGGACCATATGTTGGACCATTTAGATAATATTAGGTTTGATTTCAAAGTTGTTAGCAGTAACCTTAGGTCTGCTGATGCTAGTATTGGCTCCATTTAGGTTGGGTCTGCAAAAATCAATCATTGTTTGAGGTTGATTTACCTTAGGCTGTTCATTATCTTCTTGAATTTCATCGTGGTCAGCCATTTTTTATTGTTTGACTTTAGGACCTATACACTGTGGTTCTGGATCAAACGGAAATAAGAATTTAGATTAACTCCTAGTCATATGCTTGATATAGATCGTATCAACTCTTAAATTTATAATTCCAATTAACTCTTACGACCTAGTTAGGCAGTGTACCTATCTATAGTTGTATAGGGTCAACGGATATCGTCCACAAGGATCTTTAAGACAATTACTAGAATTAACCGGCTTTCCGCTATTTAGCAACCCTAATTAAATGCATTTATTACTGATGACTACGATTCACTATTTAACTAATTAATTCGCAATCAATGTATATTCACAACCTTAATAATTCAACAATCACAAAACAATACCCTAGACTTTGATACACCACTAACCCTATCAATCTTATTAATAACCCTCATCAATGCAGCACGTGTTCTTGAATTGCCGGAACCCTAATCTCATTAATCTCTTTCTCAAGATAATTAAATCCTAACCCTATATGTCTAATGGAAATCTCTTCCTCACTAGATGCATATAAAGATTGCATTAATGATCACAATTCCTCATAAAGATAAATTCTTGATGCAAAAGATTCATGTAATCTCTCTAGATTTACATTCAACCCTTCTACTTTCAACCCTTCTACTCATGCTAGATCTTTCCTATTAATTAATCCTTCGATTCAATTAACAAGAATCATACAATAATCTAATATTGCGCATATACTAGGTTAAGACAATCAAACAACATGAATAGATTCAAGAACAAGAACTTCATTCAATAAATCAATTCAATCCACATTAGGGTTAGGGTTTCTCAAAATCTAGGGCATATAGATCTAAGCTTCCATTTTAAAATAATTGCAAATATAAACCATGGAAGAATAATCATAAAACATGATGATTACACCCTTTAACCAACAAGTCTTGTGATGGAAAATTATTAGGAGTTCCTCTTCTTATCGTACGTCTTCTCTCATAGGGTTTCTTCTCTTCCATTTTTGTCTCCCTTGAACAAAAAGTGGTTGGATATATTTATAAGAAAATGGATTTGTCTTATACACGGGCATTCTACACAGGATGTGTTCGGGGCCGTGTTGCTTCCTCATGTCGGCTATTTCCTCGGATTTGTTACGATTTGGAGTCCTACACAAGCCCGATCACAGCCTGTGTTGCGAAGTCGTGTATGTTCCATAAAGCATTATGTCCATTTCTTATCTCTAATATAAGCATCCAACATAGCTCATGTTGCTTCCTTATGTTCTTTACAATAGCTTGCTGTACATTTTTAAAGGCCAACACCAGCATTCAACACAGCTTGTGTTGAAATCTCATGTATGCTGAAATTCTTCACTTTGCATTTCTTCATCAAAACTTGTTGTAATTCATCAAAACATCTCATAATGCTTATTATCTCCTTTAATCCTGAAATTAACATATTACTCAAATCAGTATCCTTTTCTACAATTATTCACATAAAAATCACTATAATATCATACTAAAACCATGTGAATAATTAGGGTATTTTGTACTTATCAATGCTTACATTTTATTTGAAAAAAAATCAGAAAAAAAAAACAAAATATATACAAAGAATGAATGAATTAAAGAATAACAAATAAAAGAATAAAGAATCAACAAAAAAAGAAACAAGTATAAACTTAAAGAACGAAAAGAATTAAAGAATTAAAAAACTAACAAAGAACAGAATATATACAACAAAATATAAACAGCAAATGTACAAAAAAGAAAACAAACAAATATATACAAAAACAAAAAAAAAAAAGGTTATCTCAACAAATATATACAAGAGATATTTACAATGTTAAAGCAGCTACAACAACAAATGAAAATTGATTTCCACTATTGTCCTGTTGGGCTTCAAAAATAATATTGAATCCAACACCCTTCCTCGGCAATGACACTAGAAAATGCATGGTTTGATTTGATGTTGAGATTAATTGAATTTCAGTTCATACTAATCGTTGACCGAGTTTTTCAAATTTATAAATGTTTTCTAAATCAGTTTCAATAACTACTGTCTCATAAAGCAAGCGCACCCATCAAATGTAGCATAGATAGTGATTTAGGTCGGTCCCAAGAGAATGGTTGGCAACTAATGTACTTCCAACCTTATTCATTGTCTAGTCAAAGAAAGATTTAGAAAAATAAACATAAAGAAAAAAGGACTATGCTAAGTTAGGAATATTCACAAACATTAAACAGGTAAAATAAAAAATAAGCCTATAACTTTTATGATTTAACAGCTTATGGTTACTTCACCAATTCCTTATAAAAATGATTTCTTTAGAAAAATAACTTCTTAAAAGCTGTTTGAATTGTGTGCTTATACCGCCAGATTCTCTAATTTAAAACTAAACTTCTCTCGAAAATCTAGTTCTAGATCTAGCTGAAACCTGTAATATGAAATTCCAATTAGACCCGCATAAAGAATAGGAATCCATTATTTCGAAAAAAAAAAAAAAAAACAACTCAACCAATTTTTAAAGCAAATGATAGAAAGTCTTTACCTATTCCTTAATAAGAGCAGTTAGGATCGACTCCATTAGTAACTACAGATCTATTCAATTAAATGATCTCTCGAGCTATCCAATTGAATTAATCATGGATATAAAAGAGTGCACCACTGATTTAAAAACCACAAGTTTAAGTTCAAGTCACTAATTACAAACACCCAATCAAATTATCTTGAAAGTGCATTTGAAATCAAACTGAATCAAGAATTAGATTCGTAATCCCTAAGCTGTAGAGGTTTATTTCTCCATGGATTTATCAAAATAAGTACTAATTAGAAGAAATAAAATAGATTCAAAAAATTAAACAATTAATTGCTCAGAAATTCATAGAAATTACAAACATTGAGTTAAATTGGTTTTTACCTAGAAAATAGAAGAAGTTCTCAAGTAAGAAGAAATAGAAATTCTTTTAACCCAAGAATCCTTTAGAAAACTATTCTACGTTAATATTGATTTATACTATTGGCATATATTTTACAATGCACGCTTGTACGTTTATTTATAGGCTACTAGGCACAAAAAACATGGCATACTTTATTGACACGTGGTAGATTCTTTCTAACAGAATTTGTGATACTTTCCACACACGCATATGATCTGTAAAAACACTCATCAAGGGTCGCGTGTGATTTGTTGGTCGAGGCTCGTATTAAACAAAATTAGGCTCGACTTCAAGAATTTCCAAAGTAAACTGTGCATTTTTATCCATTGCTCTATCGAAGGTAAAATTGAGAAAGTTAAGGCTTGTATTGCTGAGGCTAGAGGTAATTTTGATGAAGAATTGGTCTATCAAAACACTTGTCAAGGGTCGCGATTTGAGGCTCGATAGTGTATTTTCTCCAGAATGATGCTTGATTACTTCGACTGAAGTCGAGGATCATGAGGGCTCGCATCAAAGGCTCAATGGACCAATTTTTGCTATTTTATTCATTTTTGGCCTTGGCTATGATTTTATAGGGCTTGACTTCTTCAATGTTGATTTTACTTGTTGTTCTTGCTCTAATTCTGATTTAAACACTTTGATTATTCCTCATTGGATTCTAAAAGCTTCAAAACAACATTATTTATCAAAACAACAATTTACAGGATTTTTATCTAAAATTCTTAGCAAAATGAGTTCAAAATCCTGTGAAAAATATAGAGTAAAAATGACATCTTGTAAGCCCTGAAATGGAGTAATGTGCCCTTGGAATGGCCTTCTTTTGAGGAGTTAGCTAGTCTTAAGGACAAAAAGAGGGTGAGGACCTTCTTTGGTGGTCTTTCATCGGTGTTGGCGGTGGATTTCTCGGTATGAAAGATGTATGAGGTAGGACACTATTATCTTCACAGAGTTTGCTTATGTAGTGATGGAGGTGTGGCATTCATTAACTCTTTAGGCTCTTTTGTTGTTTATTTTCAGGCTTTGGTGACAACTACTGAAGATTCTAGGATGTTAAGGGGGAACCGTAAAGTAGTATGTCATGTTTCCTCTTATGTTGATATTCTTTTTTTTTTTAGTTATAATCTAAGCTAAGTTCCTCTTGTTTAAGGTTCCGAGGAGCTCGAAGTACTGAAGGCAAACTTCGAGAAGGAGCTTTCCAAAGTTAGGCAAAGTGAGGTGAGGTGTAGAACTGAGCTATTGGTTGTAACATATGAAAATGAAGGGCTATGGAAGGAGATGGAGGACAAAGTCATGTGATGTCAGGCCGATGTGGTTGAGGCAAAAAAGCGGCTATTACGCCCTAAGATAGCACCACTAAATATGAGGATAGACATAAGAACATGAAGTAAGAGCGGGATTCCTTATCACAACAGCTGAGTGACTCCCAGCTGAGGTATGTGAGGTAGAAGTGGGAGCTCAAGCTATCCGCTTTGGAGATTGACAAGCTTAGGGAGAGTGTTTAGTCATCTAACTTGAAGTGGGAGAGCCTAAAGGTAAAATTATTTCCATTTGTTAGTATGGGACGAATTGTTGTTGCTCAAATTTGTTGGTCTCACTATTTCCTTGTTATCGTTTAAGGTCCACATGAAGGACTTAGAGAGTAGTCAACTAATGCCGGAGATGACTAGGAAGCAGGTTCTAAAAGAGCTTTTCAAGAGCAATCAATGGAAGGAAGTATAAGTCAAGCTCGCCTTCAATATAGCCAAGCTGATAAGGAAAAAAGTGCTGGGAAGGTATCCCAAATTAGATGTTGGCTTTCTTGCTGCGTGCTTTGGTAAAGTCCCTACATATGCTTTTGAGAATGACGAAGAGGAGGATGGAGAGGGAGATAAGGTCGATGTCATTGCTGAAGCTCAAGGAGCTAAATAAGGTGAAGTTGTTCCTGTAGGTGTGTCTAAAAGACCTAACCAACAAATCCTAAGGTTGGTGGCTACGGATAATACGATCGTAGCGGAGCCCCAGGTTAAGGGCCAAGTCAGAAGGTAGGTTGAAGCCATCCCACTTTCTCCTCAGCCAATAACAAGTGGAGAGATATTTAGTGATTGTGGGGCCATTTGATCTCGATTTCAATCAGTTCTGAAAGAGCGTCTCTCTCTCTCTCTCTCTTTAAAGGCTCTATTATCAACTCGTTCTGTCTATTGGCTTTCCAATAGCCTTTCCTGTTTGTAATTTTTCTTCGAGAAAATGAACCTTCTTTGGCTAATGTGT
The DNA here is from genome assembly GCA_024138025.1 of Combretum micranthum. NCBI lineage: Eukaryota > Viridiplantae > Streptophyta > Magnoliopsida > Myrtales > Combretaceae > Combretum > Combretum micranthum. The sequence continues at coordinate 89,526 of JAMXBD010003195.1, read as the reverse complement.
GACTTTTTTTTTTCAGCTCTGTTTATATCCTCTATTAGCACTTGTAGCTTTATTGTATCTTTGTCAGGGCTCCATAAGCTTAGCTTTCATTATCATTGATCCTGCTTACTTTAGCTTGTCCTTCTTTCAACTATGTTACATTTATTGTTTTTCTTCTATGTCAACAGTGGGTTAATCGTAGAGCTATTAGTAGTGGATGATGTCGTTCTGCAGGTGAGGCCGTATGTGTCAGGAAACTGACTAAATGGCTAGGGTGAGCTACACTTGAGATCCTCAAGATTTGATCGCATTAAATTCGGGTTCTAGAGTGATTCTCTCTTGCGTATAAGTAAGCCTTTTGAGTGTAGTGTTTCTTTATATCTTAATTGTAGTTAATCATTTTTGGATCCTTTCTGATACAAGATGTTCGCTTTTCTTAAAATCATTTTCAAGAGGATGATATGTTTGTTCTCAGCTAAGCCTTTCTAGTTAGAAAGGTCACGTCCTTAGGAGCCTCTATTGAGGAGACATTTTTTATGCTCTACGGTCTCTATTTAAGGGGGTCAGAAGCTTTGTAGCCTTGTTTACGTGGATCTGTTATTGAGGTCAATTAATGGGTTAGGTGTCTTATTAGAGGCCCATTTCCCACTTCTACCATAGCCACTTAATTTAGGGTTGGATATCTCTTTTGTGGTCCCTGGATTAAGGTTGCTAAGATCTATTATTTGGTGGAGAGGTTGTGCTGACTATAGTGGTGGGATCTAAGTAAGTAAGGGCTCATCTTCCGTCATCAATCTAAGCCTTCAAGGTACTACTCGAGGATGAAGTCATTGTAAAGGGGCCAACTCGTTCTCCTATTTATTCTCCCCTTTAAGGCCAGTCTCTTGATGGCTTGTTAGGCATTGTCTTTACCTTCATCTTCCTACGCATGTTAATTTCTTCGCAATATGAGATTCATTGTTGTCCTTAGTCAATCGACGAAGGTTAAAGGATGAGCTCAAGATTGAGCTTTAGAATTCGAGGTGAAATCATGTTCACCACAAATCCACATTTTTTAGTTGTGGTGTAGGAGAACTCGTCTAATTTGAGATTCAAGTCCTTTCCAAAGTTTTCTATTTTAAGGCTTAAAGTTTGTACTTGTGAAAATTTCACTCTATATTCCTTAGCTAAAATGTCAGTTACAACTAACCTGGCTAAGATGCTAGTCAAAACTACTATAATGATCTGCTTCAAATCAATGAATTTGTTTTCTACTTGTTCGAGACTTGCTTTATGTAACTGGCAGAAGCTATATTATTTTCTACAAACTTAATCTCATGTTACTTGTTTTCATTGTTGCCGTTGTTGTTATTTTTTTTTTTTTTTGAAATAATCGGAGTTCACAAAGGTAGTTACCTTAGGAGGGAGTTACCCGAGCTCACAAAGGGAGTTACCTAAGCTCATGATGAGAGTTACTCTTAGAGAGGAGTTACACGAGCTCATAAGGAAATTTTCCCTTTGGAGGGAATTACTCAAGCTCATGAGGGGATTTACTCTTAGGAGAGAGTTATTCAAGATCATGAAGAAAAAATCATGCTGACTATCGATTGAGTAGCCTTCTTAGTATGGCATTGTAAGGAGACCAATAGTTATTCTGTAGGGTGCATGGCGTTACATGGCTCTTTAACGAGCTTGAGGGGTAGAGTGATGATTCCTCAAGGTTAGATGGGCTGGTTATCAAATCCATACAACTTGTGGTCATAAGGCCTCAACTTTAGTTTCAACTTATGTTTCCTCAACTTTGGTTTCAATTCGTACTCAATATGTTACTTCCTCCCCTTATGAGATTAACCTTAAAGTTATTTCTAATTATGACTAGCGTGTGAAAAATGAACAATGAATCCCTCTAAATCTTAACTAAAATTGAAAAAGCAAATATGATGGAAAAAGAATTCCTATTTTCCCATGAGATAATCTTAGTAGGGAGAATGGATTCCAATACGTGTTAATGTCACTTCCAAATTTAATTAATAAAATTCGATAGATCAAAACTTTAGAAAGTCTTGTATGTGGTGAACCAAATTACCATACACCCACCATGAACCTTCTATATAAAAGGGAAAATTACTATTTCTCCTCCTTAAATTATTGTTGGATGCAAATGCATTTCTTGAATTTCTAATGTGTGAATTTGTTTTCTAAAGTCATTGTTGATGGTATATATGCTTACACTAAACCACATGATCACAATGTTTAGAGCTTTTATGACATTTTAAAATACTTAGGAAGTATTATAAAGAGGTAATAGAAATTAGATGCTCGTATCAACAGGTTCCTTATAATGCAGTGACAAAATCACATGAATCAATTTCATATAATGCAACAAATAACCATTTAATTATCTCGATAAGATAATATTTTGTCGAGCATCCAATAAAGGGATAGTTTAGTATCCCAAAGCACATGCAAACATTTACATATGTATATAATTATTATTAGGTACTCCCTGATAATCATGACACCAGCACGTCCTAGATATACCCATATCATTTTCATGCGCAAATGAACTCAAGACACCGTTACACATGGATCATTGGAATACCATAATAATAGCATGGGTAATCTCCCATCTATTACTAACAACAATGCACAGCAACAAATGCATTGTTTAAGTTTGAACGCGTTATTTAAGTTGGATAGATATTTAGTCCATTTTAATTTTCTAACCTAGACAAGCACAAGTATAAACATAATATACACTTAATTGGAAATTGTCCTATTCCAAAGACTAGTATCCATTACCTAGATTATATATAATTAAGATACTTAAAAATTGTGTATATGTAACTTACTTTTATTATATTCCTATTATTCTTGGTTCTAATTCGCTACTATGTAGGTTCCTATAAGCTTAATTAGAGTTCATTTTAGTCTTTAAGAAAGAGTTGATGAATTTTAAGGTCTTAACGTGATTTTAAACCAATGGGTGAATTTGAACAAGTTCCAAGGTCTTTGACAAAGGATACGCGGGTTTTGTAAAATCTATTTTGTACTCAAGTGTCAACAAAACTTATGGTGGGAGTCATGCACTTCTACATGGGTAAGTACACCACTCGTGTTGAGCTCAAAAGCATGATTTTTAAGGATTTAAAGTAAATGTTCAACATGATTTGTGTACACACTCTTGTTAAACACAAAACCTTCAAAAACTTAGGAACACATGACATAAGATTTTACATGAATACGAACACGACCATGATTTTACTTGGTCATGTTAAACGCAAAACCCAAGTAATGCAAAGTAAAGTGTTGCATGTTCAACATGGGTAAGTGCACAATTCATGTACGTAGTCGTGTTGGATACAAATGCATGATTTCTTTATGAATTTTCACAAACTTTCAGAGTTTCCTCCATTACTAACATTGAAGGAACTCTTCCAAAAGATTGAAATCATGCATTCTCGGGTTCATAACCTAAGAAGTAAAGTTGACAGACTGATTTTCAAGAATGCTTCAAAGTTCACTTCTTATGAGTACTTGAACCTTCTAGTACCATGAAGTACAGACCAGTAGAGTTCCCAGTCCTACCTTTCCTACTGGTAATGAAGAAATAAAATCAGTCGAAGTTGTGTATTCTCCCAATCAGCATATCCTAGAATAGGATATCAAGAGGTTTTTCGATAACAACTTACAAGCTATCACCGCTTTGGATATTATAAAGAAAGATGTCCCACATGGAAAATATTCTAAGAAATGGATTTGTATATAAGCAAAATTAGAGCAGACTTTAAATGAGAAATGAAAACCTATGAGGGAATGTACGCTTGCTTGAGATTATATGGGCAAGTTAAGTGATGGGCTTGGGCTTGAACTTTAAATATAATCTTCTTTAAAAAAAATAAAATAATAATAATTATCATAAAATAAAAAAGTTATAATTAAAATAGAAATAAAAATGTAAAGTTCGTTAAGGTAAAAGTAACCTTGATGGTGTTTGATATTATGTGTATCAGTTAGTTTTAACATGAACTTTGAAATTTTGAAACAAATATCAAAGGATCAATATCATATTCATTACGGGTGTATTTGAGGCTATTATTTCCTCGAAATCATGATTTCCTGATGATCACGACCATGATCACGGTCGTTACCAAGGCCGTGATCTCTTTTTTGCAAATGACACGGCCAAAATTATGGCCATTACATGGGACATGATCTCTTTGGATGCTTTTTAGAAAAATTTGAACAAGGCTATCACGGGCGTATTCATTAACACGACCTATATCACAGCCATGATAGGGGCGTAATCTTCTATCACGGGTATGACAAGGTAGTGATATATATCACGGCCCTTGTCACAGGCATGATAGATCACTTAGTACTGTCCATATAAAATAAATAAAAAATAAATAGTGAAATGTGATGTGTATATATATTTATACATGTATGAATATAAACTATGTGATGATTTGAAATTTATTTGCATTTGATGAAGGTTTAATGATTTAGTATTCAATTATGGATTAACATTGCTTCATATGAAATGATTTTCCTCAATAGGTTCCAATATTTGAACACTAGCATCTTGTCCAATAGTTTTTATATCTAGGTATACAGTAACTTGTTTGTTGAATCCTAGGTTAGGCATTCAATAAACTCTAATTAAATTGGCTTAGAATTTTGTTTGAATTGTTTGTGCGTGTGCCATTAAATCTGGTCCGGGGAGCGACAACCCTGTTAGTAAGGTTAACATTGTAATTTAGGCACTTAGCTCACCCATGTCATGATGCAATAACTTTCATAAGTGGCTCAGCGAGTAATCGATGGGATGAATGGTATCGGTGTAACATTTGCTTATTCTTAAGAGGAAATAATATAATTTAGTTTATATTTATGGGGACGATTGAACTAGGTGATGTTATGGATTAAGTTAAGTAAAGTTGAGTAATGACTGTGAATCTTAGATGAGATTATTGTTTGTAACGTTATATAGGAGATATAAGTATTTAGGTTGCTTATATCAACCCCCTGAGCAGTTGCTGTTACTCAAGACCCTCAGATTCCCTCATAATTATAATCAGAGTTTGAATACTCTAATGTTGATTTGTTTTGCCTAAGTGAAGATAAATAATTTTATTATTTCTCGCATTGCATTAGTCTAGATTGCATACTACTTTGTATTTATTTGCATTATTATGTACTGGGCCCCTAGCTCATTTTTCCTTCTACAGGTATCAATGATGAATGTTATGATGACTTGTGATATAGTACGGATTGGAAAGCTTTCCTTGAGGAATGGGACAACTAGGATTTTTGGGACAATTCCAAATTGTTTTGCTTGGAGAGAACAAAAGAAAGACCTTATTTTTGAAATGTAATATAAGACTATAGCTTACTCATAAGCCTATGTTTTGTTATTAAAGTTCCTAAGTTTTCCTATCATGTATAATAAGCTTGGTTTTGTAACCCTTATAGTACCTGAATGATGTTGCTATCTTATTTATTTATATAAAGTTTTATATATTAATAGGTTGATCTAATAATGGATATAAACTTCTCCATTTTCGGATAACCTTACGTATAATATCTTTATGTATTATACTGGTTGGAGACTTGGCACGTAAAGTTTTTGACAAAGCACATGTCGAGTCCTTACATTTTCCATATGAACTCTATAATATCCTTAAAATGTTATATCAACATATCATGAATTTCTTCTTTTAAGAAACTTCATAACTTTATCTCTATAGTTCTTTACACAATCAACTTCACATCTTTTGTTTTTCTTTTTCAATTTTATTGGTCCTATATACTTTTAACACAATACACACTTAATAGAATAAAAATAATACAGAAAGATGTGAAGAATCATGTATTTTAAGATCCTTAGCAAAAGACCTTGAAAAGTTTAAGAAACCATCCCATCCCATAGGATCTTAAAAATGAGGTCCTTGACATATGTCCCATGTCATGAGGATGCTCCAAGAAGCACCATAATTATCAAAGGAAAAACATGTTTATTCTTTAAGACCTAAAAGAGAACTACAAACATAGAATTTATTCCCCTTTCGTATAAGGATTCCCTCTCACTAGACAATATCCGTCGTTACCTTAATCACATGCATCATACATGAGGACAAGACTTAAAAATGGACACGCAGTAAAGAGTTCTATATTTTCCAGCATAGGATTAAACCGTACATAAATACAGTCACTATGAATATTCTACGGGTGGGAAGCAAAGTGTGGATGATCTCCACTAACACTGCCAGGAGTTTCTGCAACATAAGACAGAGAGTTTGTTAGTCATGTATGTGTTTACGCATGTGTATGCATGCATGTATACAATTATTCAGTTTTGTCGATGAAGCAGTAAGTCCTACGAAGTGGTTTCTATGCTTGAATATGAGAAGAAGAAGAAGGAGTATTTACTCGCAGGACCCTTTTGAGCAATTGCCAAAAAAACACGGCCACTGAGAAGCAAGAGCAGCAGAAAGCACCTGATGAGAATTTCATGTGTAATGTGTTTAGCTGCCATTTTTCGGACACGTTATAAGAAATGTGCCTCATCGTTTCATATTTATATGCAAAGTATGAATTCGTAAACTAGAGCGTGTAAAATTGGTAAATACATTTAAAATTGTGCAAAACGGATAAATTAAAAATACATCTAAATTCATAATTTTATTTAAAATTTATATTTAAATAGTTTGACATCTATTTTAATTAAAAAATATATAATTATAAACTTGTAAAATTATACATGTGACTTGTAATTTTAAAAATTATATTTCAATAAGTCAATAGGTTAGGTACAGGTCTCGATTGAGAAATCTTGTTGGACTAACACCAACTTGCTTATGTGGAAATTTACCCCATCATTGCCTATTTGTATGGAAAATCAGGTACGATGAATTAAGTTGGTGGGTTGCTTCATCTCTGACTTGTCCCTTTTCATTTAAAATTTTATTATTTATATATTTTTTTAATGAAACAAGAGATATATATTATGCATTTTAGAAATAATATACAATAATAAATAACAATTACAAAATCATACTTTTTAACTTCCTTAAACAACCAAACTATATGAGGGATTTGCATTGTCTAAGCAAGTCTCTTAGGAATTCTCTTCCTCTTATAGTTACCAACATGGTTGGATCATTTTTCAGTAAATATAAAATAGTCTATGAAAGCAAGAACAAAAGGATTTCTCCATCTTTTCTTCCCTGTGCCTAGTGGGTTCCAAAGAAATCCGTCCCGATGCTCGCCTCTCAGGGTCAACCTAAAGGAGTTTTTCTCTACAAGCATAAACCGCCTTCGTTAATCTACTTTAAATACATTTCTCAAATCCATTCATATGTCCAACTATTTAGGTTTCATTTTTATGCACCGGTTTATTTCCCATAGCAGGCACCATAATTCGGTTAGCAATGTACCTATTGTTGTAAACCATGCATAATGTGTCATGACATAATTTAATGTATATGTAAATATTATAAATAAAGGGTAAATATATATTTGATATATGTAACTTTCTACTTAAATATAACGTCAAAGCTATAGATAAATTAAAACATGTATACAATATAATATTAATAAGAGTTTTACGCCATCTAAAGAATCCAACGCTACATACTCCAAAAATATTAAACAGCTTAATACAAGTCTTGAAAAGCATTTTTTTTTTCCTTTTTTATGTAGAAACAACCTCAATGGGGTAAGCCCTTATTAGTTCATTATAGGGCTTAAAAATTAGTTCTCGAAATTATGTAGTAAATTTCATAACTCCTTCAATACAAGAGAACGATTTAGTTTTTGTTTATTTGTAGAACTGGGCAAGTGGGTTAAATGAGCCAACCCGGCTCAGCTCACTTTGACCCGCGGGTTAAACGGGCTAACAAAATTTAGCCCACTTGATAAACGGGCCAAAATTTATAACCCTAACCCAGCCCATGCAGGCTAGTGGGTTAAACGGGCCAACCCATTAACTTAACATGTTTAATAAATGTAATATTGTTTCTCCAACAACAACCAATATAAATTCACATCAAACTATAAATTATAAGTCATCGTCCCACATTTGCCATTTGAGAAAAATATTATGCAAAAATCTAACACGAGATAATTGTTATATTTTTCCCACATCACTCATGTCCTTCTGTCGACAAACAAACCACAAAAAAGGATGGACATCACTCTTGCCTCTGGAAAGATAAACTTCATGTACAAATGTCCATTTCATAAATTAAAGAACAAATATCAAAACCATTGAAAAACACGTATAAGATAATAATAAACAAAATACTCTCAAAATGATATTTATCTGTAAAACATAAACCATAACTCAAACCCAAAAACCTCTAAACATCATTCAAATGCTACAATTTTCATATAACAGTGAGTCAAATCTCATGTACATATATGATTTGATAATTCTATTTAATACTATAAAAGATACATGCGTCAATTTATAAGTCTCTCGAGAAGAAATCAAATTAAATTAAATAAAAAAGATTTATAATCACTATATGTAGGATATGGAGAGATTTATGAACAAGTAATCAAAAAGATGAAGAAGAAAATAATCATACTAGTGGACAATAATGATTGCCGATTAGTGAAGCAGACAATAAATCAACGACGAAAAAAAGTGGGACACGAGGAGAGGACTCGACTGTGTTATGTCTATAGAAGAAGAAGAGGAAGCAGGGCAGGTGCTATCCGTATGTTATGTTGCTTTAGGGTTTTGATTTAAAAGTTTTAACTTTTAATTTTTAAGTAAAGCAAACCTATTTTATTAAAAAAAAAAAAAAGTGGGCCAACCCGGCTCGTAATGAGTTAACCCGCTTTAACCCGTGGGTTAAATAGGCTGGGTTTATTTAGCCCGCTTTTAAACGGATTGAAAAAATTTAACCCTAACCCATTTTAAAAATGGGTTAAACGGGCCAGCTCGCAGGCTATGGCCCATTCATCCAGTTCTATTTATTTGTGTTAATTGTTTATCCCGTAGGCCTGGATAATTAACACTAATTATATACACATCAATTTAAGAAGAATAAGATGAGTTTCTTTTTTCAATTATTATAGTTGATAACAAAAAACTTGTCTTTAACATAAGTATAATTAACTTGTGTATTCAAAAGATAAGTTTAGTATAATTTATACCAAAATTATCTTTTAAAGAGATGGATCACGAGTTGAGTCATTTATTAGCTGATATTATTAAGAGCGGAATTTAAATTATATAAAATTAAACATATTTTTGTTCCATTGGATTTTTTTTTAATTTCTTTTAGATGGTATTAGGCTTTTCCTTTTTGCCCGGCCCTGATCGAGCCGGTGTCTGATTAAAAATCGTATAGAGAGGCGGCTATTAACTAAGCGCATGTGACACTAGACAACCTGCACCAAAATGTAAATAAAAAAATAAGTAAATAAGTAACGATAATTCTGACGTCCATTCCAATGTGAACGTGCTGAAATTTCAATCCAGAAGATTCAAAGAAAACGGCTCTAAAGGGTGTGGCTTTTTACGGTATTAAACTAAGAGAATTCATAGGCAGGATTCCCCCTTATATTCATCTATATCTTATTTGACTAGATAGAATTGGATGGATATTAACGATCATAAAATAAGATACGAGTATAAGATCATCTTATCTTATAACTACACTAGAATATGTACTTATACCGTAGAAGATAAAAGTTTTAAGGTATCACATCTTTATTTTGTTAAATATTATGTAATACTATCGATATACAATAAATAAATAATAGTATCCCATTGTTTATTTTACAACCATTTATATTTAAGATTATTATTTGCAAACTACAATCCATAAAGTTTTATCATAGAATGTTTTTTTTTTTTTTGGAGTAACTTTTTATTTTTATTTTAGAATAGTTACGGTTGTGTACACTTGAACTCCCAAAATATGTAAATATGTTATTTATTTTATAACATAAATTAATATAGAACTAGCTTTAAAGTTTTAAATTTTGGAATTTGGCACATTTTGTATAATTTTTTTAATATTACATAAACAAGTTGTAGAGCATTTGTTGCAAGTTTTAACTTTCGCGCATTAATAGATTCTATATATTATAAAACTTGTAATATCAACAAATTATTTTTTGAATTTCTTTCCACATGTTGTTTATATTGAAAATATAAAAATAAGATAGTGTTACATATTACATGAAATTATATCAAAGACTATGAACTTGAAGTTTTAAAAAAAAATTTAAGGTTTTGTAAAAAAAAAAAATAAAAATCACAAAATCCATATGGCACCATGTGGGTTTTATAAGGTATAGAGTGGCTACAAGGTAGGTTTCAAATATAAAAATTCAATATCTTATATCTTATAGGATAAAGTACAAGTACTACTTCATACCTTACCTACCTAGGACCCGCCCACTCCAATAGTTGTAGACTTGTAGTACACCTATGCCAGACCAATGAAAAGTCCAAAGAAGGAATTTTTTCTTCTCCCCAGGATTTGAGATGGAAAATTGAAAAAAAAAAAAAAGATAAAAGGAAAAGAAACTAGGAGATGAATAGAACAAAATAGATCAAAGTCTGTTTGGATTGTCTGATTTTCATATCTTATTTGTACCAGACTTATATTATATTTTATTTGTATCTTATTGTTTATGAGGTAAAATATCTATTTTTAATCTTTCTTAACAAATATATGTAATATATTATATTGCCATTACAACGGACAGAGGAGATTTAAATCTCACACTTTAAAGATGGAAAATGTCACTTGACTTTAAGGCTGAGGAAATTTTATAATCCTTCAAATAAAAATTACTCAAATACTACTTATATAAAATTAATTACCAAAATGCCACCGTAAAATCGCATCTATAACGGACAATTCACAAATTTACAAGTAAATCTCATAGCATAAAATAAGTGAATCGTCCTTTCAAGATGCAATTCATTTAAAAAAAATGAAATGCTCTTTGAAGATACGATTCAATATTATATAACTTTTGGTTGAATTGCACCTTTAGAGGATATTTTATGTGTAAATTTGTGAAATGTTTATCCAAAATGCGATTTTGTATCAATATTTATGTAACTATTTTTATACGATTTATATTTATGTAATATTTTTTCCTACAAATTATAGACACGTATTTCATTCCCATGAGGCGTTTGGCTGACGAAAAAAAAACATTTTTTATTTGTTTCTAACAAATATCTATTTAGAAAAGAATTAATAAAAAATTTAACGAACAGGCCTCAAGTCTTCGGATACTTCGCGTTAGCTTCAGGTCCACGTCAATGGGCAAACCTGTAATTGGAGTAAATCATGCGCCTGCATGACACCTCACCGTGCCTGCTAATGTGCCATTTTTTTAATAAGAAATTAAAAACTATATCGGAGAAATGTTTTCGGATTAATTATATCTTTTTCTGTTTTAGAAAGAAAGCAAATTGGAGTTCAGGTCCACCTCACCATCTTTTTCTGTTTTAAAAAATAAGATGCAAAATTAATTAAAAAAATATTTAACGAACAGACCTCGAGTCTTCACGTTAGCTTCGGGTCCACGTCAACGGGCCCACCTGTTTTCACGGAATAAATTATACGCCTGCAACACACCTCACCATCCTGCTAATCTGCCATTTTTTAATAAGAAATTAAAAACCATATCGAAGAAAAGTTTTCGGGTTAATTATTTCTTTTTCAATTTTAAAAAAGAAAGGAAATTGGAGTTTTGGTTATCTTGCACTTATTATGTTATTTTTGAGTCACAAACTCAAATTATCAAATTTTTTTTCTTTGCATAATATTTTTTCTTCTTTTACTTTACGTATACGTTTTTTTCTTAATTGTAAAGCCTTTAATTTCATCCTTTTTTTAATTTATATATATTTATATATTTTTTCCTTATACAAAGGCCCCCTACATTAAAACATTATAGCAGGCTACATAATTGGAGAAGTTATTGGTATAAAAAGGAGGAAAGAAAAGGACTGAAATTAATGTATGTTTCCATTCAATCCTAAAGTTCATGATAATAAAAATAATTAAGCACAGCCCACACTAATCTTACCATGAAAATTGTAAGCAGATTTTTATAGTCTTGTCCATGAATATGTAATTATTATAACAAAAATAATAATTTATATGCTAACTATATTACGATCACGATTTGGTATATTTTGAATTTTAAATATTTTCTCCCTCAAAACTAATAATGCATTTTGAGAGGAAAATACTAATAATTTAGCAGCATTTGAGGATGGCCCTGATAGAATGGCCGAGTCATGTAAAGCATAATTTATTATCTTTGCGTTACTTTTGGAAACTTTCGTAAGAAGAATTAGGCCAGTCAGAAAGAAGATGGGAGAGATCTTTAGCCAACTTCCTCTAAACTTAAAGGAATTTCCTTCATTTATTTCATCTGTTCCATGACCAGAGCAAGGGGGATACCAATAGGGAAAGTACTTTTCATCTTCCCAAACCTTTAACACAATCTATCTACTGAAGAATTCTATCGCTGTAGTAAAGATGTATGTGGTAGACAATCCTTTATCGTATACTTAGGCTATGGTTAAAACTTGAAGTGGTAGTTTTATTTAACATAATCTCAATACTAGTAGAAGAAATGTAGAATATATCACACAGATCCACTATTCTATAAGCCTAAGCTTAACAAGAGACTAAAGGATGAAGTTTTCTCCAAGTCTAACAATATATTTTCATCGGTTCATCCTTCCCTTTCAATTTAACTACAGACATCAAGATTTTGATTTAAGAGAATGTTCTAGGGACAAAATTAACTCAGTTAAGGTCTATCAAATTCTCTAAAAAGGGTTTTAACTGAAGCATTAAGATTTTTCAAAGGATTTTGTAATGCACAACCCTAGATGCCTAAAATTATTTACTTTAAGACCAACTAAATTTTGTTGATTTGAGGAAGGACTAATCTAGTGGTGAAGATACGTTAAATGAGCCATGTCACCAAATCTTTAATAATGCCCTAGCATTTCTCATAAAAGAAAGCACTAACAGTTACCTTTGTCAAGAGCTTTCCAGAGGCTAACTGAAGTTAAAGGCATTGTAAATCTCGGAATCATCCTAATGCTTCATTAAAAATTCCCTATCTTAATTTGATAAACCGTGTTGACATGTCATGTGTTAAGTTTTTCATTTATCCTACACATGAACATAGTGTAGTTTTGCCACAACAGTAGTCGTACATATAAATGCCGGTGGTTGTAATTGAAACATAACAGAATTACTCATTACATCACATTTTACACATATCCTCCTCAATTACCTCTCCGTTTCAGCAAAGTTCTAACACAATCCCTTCATCATCGGCTATCTTCATCAGTAGTTTCATCATTTCATTAATTCAAGAATTAGTGTTAGATAGTTTTCACGGAATTAGAGCCAGGAATATATGTTTTCTTACATTACAAATCGTCATATATTATTGGATTAAATTGTTTTTGTTTTGAAACTACTATTGTTTGTTGAATTCGATCATGTCTTGTTCATCGACTACTTCTTATAAGAATTCCTTTATTGATCCATATTTCTTATCCGGATCCAATACTCTTAGTGCTTTGGTAATAAATTTAACTTTTAATGGATCGGATTTCCATGCTTGGAGTCGTTACAATATAAGTCTATGGTTAGTAGCGAAGTGGAATTGGGGTTTATCGATGGAACATCTAAGAAACCTGAGGATAATGCAACTGAATAAGCGAAATGGACTCGAAATGACTACATGATACTATATTCACTTTTAAACACAATGACAAGAGATCAGGCAGAGTCCTTTCTTTGTGCCCATTCTATACATAAGTTGTGGAAAAATGTAAACGAAAGATTTAGGTTAGTGGACCAACAATATATTAATTATGTTAACAGCAGAAAGTAGCCTTCAGTCCACTTGGTCTAACTAGGCTTTGACATCCAAGGATGCTAATGGGTTCAAAGGGAGCTCGCTACTGATGATGCCCTGACCTCCTAAAGTAGCAAGAAGAAAGGTCCCATTAGGACAGACGGTACAAGGTCTCCCAGCAATCCACACCTCGAAAAGGCTAACTGAGCTCATCAGCTCGATTAACCATTGAGCTCAACCTTGCGGTCTCGTAACCTCCACCCAAAACAAGTGCTTCAGTCACACCCTATGACCCAGGGAGAGGATACAATCAAATCGGCCACACTCCGAGAGGCACAGCTCCTTAACTTGACTATCCTTGTCACCTTCAATACTAGGTCAACTGCCGAGAAAAAATATTTTTTGATATGACCTTAAACAGTGTAAATACCCTTCTTTGCCTTGGAGAAAAGGGAGGACATATTTTACCTTATCATAGACATATTACTCTTACCCACAGACTGACTTAAGCATTAAAGTGGCCGCGCCAGGCAACCTTTGGCACCTCTTTAATCATTTTTTCTGTGTTTGTAAGAGCTATCTCTACCAGCGAAAATTAGCACGTGGTGCCATCTATGGGAACCATCTATCTGAAACCCTTTCCCCCTTCCTCTCCCATTGCTTTGTCTACTAAAGCCCTCCAAAAACCCATAAACCACTGCTACAAAAATATACTTTCCTACATAATACCAAGGCCATAGCAAAGCAAGAATCAAATCGATCCTGCTCCCACGTAATCTAGAACCACTTCGGTAAGCGATGGTGGGGCCCTAAACCATCATGCGTTGACCAACTGGTGGCCATAGATGATGGCCCTTTAGACCCAACACGCATCCAAGAGTTAAAAAGCTTGTGCAAATAACTTGTACACAAGAATACAGAAAATGAGTGATCTAATGCTCTCCTCCAAGCAGGAATCATGGAGCTAAAGGGCTTAACGGACTTGCATTTGGAAGAACATGCCTCTAGCGCATGGCGAAGTGCCTTCCTAACCCAACCGCCATCCAAACTCGAAAAAGAACCGGTTAAAAGGGACATAAACATACCGTGACATCACCACAGGTTAATGCCTCCACCAGGGAGCGATCCTACAGTTTGAATCCACACTTGAATGAACATTGAAGACCCAAGGCCCCAAAAACCTAGTAAGAGCTACTCAAAGCATCTCACAAGGATGCACAGCATCCAGCACTCAGCTCGAGTTACCTCTAGATACTAAATAAAGGACAAGCGAATACCAATGTAGAGGTTACGGGTCCCAGCTCAACCTAAGCTCATGAGGACAACATGCACACCCTTGTTGCCAAGGACATTCAATTCAGTTCCAACAAGGACCGTGCACTAAAAGAAATTAAAGAATGACAAGAAGGTTATCAATAATCAGAGAAGGTTTTGGGGACAAACCTGCTGCAAAAACACTTTCGAGCAAGACGCCCTTTATTGACCGAGGTTCAATCCAAAACACTCCCTACTGGAGCTTGACTACTCGCCCTGAAATCCTACGATGGGTTAATAAATTCGAAGGACCACATCATCCAATTCTAGTCTACCATGGCGATAACAACTTCTCAAATGCGATATCGTATAAGACTTTTACCACCACCTTTTGAGGAGCAGCCAATGTATGGTTCAACAAACTTGAGCCTAACATGATAGGATCATTTACCCAACTCAGTAACCTTTTTGTAGCACACTTCATGGAGAGTAAACTGTCGGAGAAAAATGCCTCGTACCTTTACATAGTACGATAAAGGCGAAGTGAACCATTGAGAGAGTACCTGGTGTCACGCCCCATAGGGTATCCTAAACGTAACAGCCCGCCACATACTATAAAAGACTCTCGAATTTCTATCCGAGCCTTTTGGGAGTCTTGTATAGATGTAAAGTGTCCCTTTACGACAATAGAATACTCAATCAATGGAGTTAAGAAGTTTAATGTGGCATCCATTAGCCATAGATAATAAACCAAAACACATAATATATTTACAAAATCTAAGGGGCATTTCCCGCAAAATAATATCAAGTCCATTACAGTCATCCAGAGTCCTTTAGTTTCCAACGGAAGTCTAAACAACAGCGAATTAAACTTCTATGGGAAACTCCTATCTCCGGTACCTGACTGTGGCTTCCCTCGGCCTAAGCCAAATAAACTCGTGCTGCAACAAATAAAAGCTATAGGGGCATAAGCTAACTAGCTTAGTGAGTAAGAACTTCCATATCACAATTAATACAACTCATTCAAACAAGTGATTATTCACACAAATGTATGTATCAGACAAATGAGTTTAACAAACATATGACCGGCCGGAAATCATATGTGGATAGACTTGCGCCCTCCATCCTGGGTTAGCAGATTAACGAATCCTGCGGTACGACGCTGTTTAAGCTCACGGTCAACTGAATAATAATTCGTTTTATGGATCACGATTAACCAACACATTCGTTTTATGGATCATGAAAAACCAACCAATGCTAATGCCCCATCCCATCGTGATATGAATGAGTCCAATTATAATTGAAGTCAAATATATATTAATTCCATTCTTTTAGGTGACCAACAATTATCCGCAGACAAGCCATATAAAATGCTAGCTAATCAATCAATAGCTTAACACCCGATTTCGATAATTCTTAATTTCCATTTCACACATCAACAGCAGACAAATACATAATTCTCATATACCCCATCATATATATCCATTTTTATCTTTGCCTACACCACTAGTGCCACTAACAATACAATCACATCCATTAATTGAGAGTGGAAGTAGTACTCACTAGGCCATTGGACGCCGGTCTCTTTAGTAGTAATAGTCGAGAGGTAGGGTGTCGTCATGCTCGGGATCACCTACCACATAAGAATAATCCTAATGAGATTCTCATCATTTAACTAATCCAAGCTATGCATCTAAACTAGATGAATTCGGAATTCTCGCTATTTGTGGAAGCTCAGACTTAAAACGGCCATAACTTGGTCATTTTAACTCGAAATTTCGCAAATTTTATATCGATCTCTATCTACTTCGAAAGATCTATCTATTTCCAATATTATTTTCAAGTTTTGAAAACATTAAGGTCACGGAACAGTAGGATCAGTTCTGTTTCGTAAATCCTCCAATTCCGAAAATTTGTTTTGCTTTTCATAAAAATATTCCTAGTTGATGATTCATGTATAGATGGTATATGAATGAGTTCCTAATATGACTATCATGTAATTAACTCCATATATGCACGGTTTTGATGATCTTTGATGATGAACTCCCATGGACTTCTAATTATTAAGAATTTCATAATGATCACTTATGAAAAGTTAAATCATTCCAACTTTGCATCCTCTAGGGTTCCTATGATTTTATTCTTGGAATTTATTCACCATCTACATGAAAATGAGTTTTCAACATCTATATTAATCATGACCTTCATTTATGCATAAAAATCCACATTTTTCATTGGGTAAATATGTTTTTAAACAAGCTACTCACAAAAGTCCGAATTTTGTAAATTGCATTTTCCTTATGAGAGAACTTGTTTAATGCATCAAAAATTGAAGCTCCAATATATCTATTACCTAAGGACTCCATTTGACTCATAAAACATGCCATCTAAGCTTGGATACTAAGTGTTTATGTGGGCATCACCCAAGAATGCGAATTTGACTATAGTTTACTATCTCAATATTTTTCATCCTAACTCCACTACTTGTTTTACATTTTTATCACCCCTAAACTTATCTAAACTTATGAAAATCATTCCTTAAGGGCATCTATTACATATAGCTTCCAATTTTTATGAAAAACATGAGTTTTAAAGTGGTTTTGGTGGTCTTTAAAGTAGGGTTCTAAATCCATCCGAATTTCCAACAAATCATTTCTAACAAAACCTTTTCTTTTTCAACTTTCTTGCCTTCTATACATGGAGATCTACTATCTAACATATCTATACATAGGTAAGGTTACATTTTTATGATCATTAATGCATAGAATCTAAAGCAACCATATGGACATGAATGTAGATGAAGACATAAAAGTCTAAACACTAGATCCACTAAATATAATGCATGAATCATAAGTTTCATGGCATGAACATGAATATTTGTGCATGATCCCTACTTTGCATGCATGAACACAACACTATCTTCAACAAAAACTCATTTAAACATTAGATCCATGTCTTGTGATGGCTTGGTATTCTTGTTCAAGTGTTTTCATGTCCCTAGCATATGCTCATTGGGATTAAATGAGAAAACACACAAGAAATAGCTTTGCCATTGCAAGATTTAGGAAGAACAAAGTTTAAAATCAACATACCAATAGAGATCAAAGGTAGAAATGAAGAGGATTTGAGTTGAATGTGTGAGAGTGAGAGGGGGAAGGGGGGGCTCACGGCACAAAGGGGAGAGAATGAGAGGGTTTTTCTCTTTGGAAAAAAATTTGACAAGTGAAAATGAGGAGAGAGAGAGAAAAAGGAGTTTATATATGCATAATTTAGGGTTTTTTAATGAATAAAAAAAATAGCAAAAACAATCAAATGAGAGGGGGAAAAGAGGGGAGGGGCGCCGGCCATATGGGGGGGGAGGAGTGTGTGTGTGAAATTTGATATTTTGTAATTTAAGTAATTAAAATGTAATAATTATTTAAGAGACAAAAATTCTTGGAAAAGAAAAATTGAAATGAGTAGTTGTAAGGATGTAAGAATAGGGTATGGGTAGTGTGTAGTTTAGGTTGTACTTGTGAATAGTAGACAAGACATCTACTTTATCGATTGTAACGAAAACACGGGAAAAGGCTATAACTGTAATTTTTATAGCCCGGAAAATTTTAAAATTGATATTTTTGGAATCCTTATAAAATTACGGTTCTAATGAATATTCCGGAACATTTTTCTGAGTTCGTGGTCCCAGGGCACGCTTTTCCGTAATTGAGCTCGGGAAGGCCCGGAATCGAAAAATTCCCGAATTTAAAACTTTCAAAGGTCTAAAATATACTTTAGAATGATAATTCATATTCATTTACTTTATAAAACTTCTTTTATTATGAAACCGAAGGAAAGCCGGATTTGGGGTTCCTAAGCTCCTCTCACTAGACTTAAACTGAACCGGATTAGGGTTTCGCTTTTCAACTCCCGGGGTTTTCTTAATTACTGAGATTACCGGGGTTTACACCTAGCAAGATTTAACAAATTGCACTTAGAAACCTAAACCTTAACCAAGGAGTAGCTTCAGAGGCTATCAAATAGGGATTCCTTGGGGATAGCCTATTCTTCGATTCCCTTTCAAAATGCCAGCTTTCTACATTTGAGTAAGTGAGAGAAAAGACACATAAATATATTCGCTAGGAGGACATTAGAAACACCAAGAGGGAAGTTGAAGCTAGGATGGAGCCTCCTCGAACTAAAAACAATCTATCTGGAGAAAAAGATGACAAAAAGACCAACGTGACTTTAATGGAGCAGATGCACATCAGGGTCATAGAAACAATGATGAGCCGAAACTCTTCTCAATGTATGATGAGTTCATGCCCTTAAAGTTACCATTCCACGATATATTCCTCAAGATAAAGATGTTATATAGTGTGGTTAGCTCAAGCAATACTTCGATCATAATCTCAAACCTGAGCTGCCCTCACAAAAATGTAGGACCAACGAGCAGAAGAAAGCCATTAACGTACTAAGGATCACCCCAGTTAGACCCAACTCTACTAATAATGCCATAGCGAGATCAATACTATCATAGGAAGACCCCTGATTTCAATGAGAGCGAGGCTACCGCTGGCCCAAGCTCATCCCCAACAAGTGATGAACTTGGAACCTAAAAAGTCTAAGGTTGACTCCACCATCTCCTTTTTAGACGAAGATTATGAAGGGGTCCACACCCCTCGCTAAGATGCCTTAGTGATCTCTGCCCACATTTCAGGCTAGAAAGTCAAAATAGTGTTGATCGACACAAGAAGCAGTGCTAGCATTCTCTTCAATTAGGCATACAAACAAATGAAACATGACTTGAGGCCTTATGATCACGAGCTATATAGTTTTGATAACCATCTTGTCTGACCTCATGGGATCATCACTTCACACCACAAGATCGGTGAAGAGTCATATAACATCATGCACCTGATAGATTTCCTTGTGGTGGACTGTTAGTCCCCCTACAATGCCATATTAGGTAGGACCACGTTGTTGATTTTTGACATGATTGTTTCCCAACCTCACCACAAAGCAAAGTTCCTAACCGTAACTAGGATAGGGATATGTCGAAGAAATCAGGAATAATCTAAAAAAGTATATATCATAACCCTAAAAGGAGACCATGTATGTACTGTAGACATCAAACTAAAAGATAAATATGAGCATCGAGGTGAGCCAGCCAAGCTTACGAAGGAAGTTATCTTGGATGATAATCCTGAGCACACCACCAAGGTAGGAAAGTATATTCTCTCGACATAAAACAAGAGCTTGATCACGCTCTTACGGGCAAATAAAGATGTTCCGTATGGTCACCCTCCAACATGACCTGAGTGTGGTCACACATCAGCTAAACATTAGCAACATCCAGAAGCTAGTTCACTAAAAAGTCAAACACTTTGCCCCCAAGAGACAAGCCGCCATCAAAGATGAGGTCTAGAAATTGCTGCAAACAAGATTCATCAGGGAAGAAAAATGCCCCACATTGCTAGCTAATGTAGTCCTGGTTAAGAAACCAAGGGGGAAATTATGGATGTGTATCGACTACATCGACTTGAACAAAGCATGTTCGAAAGACTACTTCATGCTGCCACGAATTGACCAAGTCATTGACAAAACCCCAGGTCATGAGCTACCGAATTTCATGGACGCCTTCTTGGGTTATAACCAAATCAAAATGAAAGAAACCAACAAGGTCCGTACCTCTTTTGTCACGTCCTTCAGCACATACTATTACAAAATAATGCCATTCAGACTAAAAAATGCTAGTGCCACTTTCCAAAGTCTGGTCACAGAGGTGTTCAAATATTAAATAGGTTAAAACATGAAAGTCTATGTCGACGATATGATCATAAAAAGTAAACAAGTAGAGACTCACCTATGCAACCTCTAAGAGACCTTTGACCAACTTCGCTTCTACAATTTAAAAATCCGCAAAGAAGTATGTTTGGCTCCTTGTTGGGAAATTGTTAGGTTATGTAGTGTCCCAAAGAGGGATCAAATCCAATCTCGACACGATTGAAGCAATCTTGTCGATGACACCTCCTACATCAATCAAACAAGTATAACAGCTCGCTAATATGATAACTACACTAAGTAGATCCCTTGTTTAGTGCTCGAAATTCTTCAAACTCTTAAAAAAAAAAACCAATTAGTTCAAATGGATGAAACAGTCACAACAAGTCTTTGATGAGCTTAAACAATTCCTAACAAAACCACCATTGTTAATAACACTACTCTGAGGTGAGGTTTTATACCTTTACCTCATAGTAAGCAATCAAGCTCTCTCATCTGTGTTAACACGAGCTGAAGCAAAACAACACCAACCAGTGTATTACATCAGTCATGTCCTCCAAAGGCCAGAATAAAGGTATACAAAATTAGAGAAATTTGCCCTAGTAGTCGTGATATCGGCACGTCGTCTACGTCTAAATTTTCAAGCACACCAGGTTATCATCCTCATCAATGTATCAATAAGGGCAATCGTCCAAAAGCCAGATGTCTTAGGAAGAATGATGAAATATACCATTGAGCTTAGCACCTATGGGGTGCAATTCCAACCTCAAGATGCCATAAAGGTGCAAGTTCTAGAAGACTTTTGGCTTAATATACCAGGACACCTGAGCCCAATAATAAGTAAAAAACTGCCTCAACCATCCATGTAGATGAATCATCCATGCAAGGGGAGAGTGAAGCTAGCTTAATCTTAAAGGGACTCTATAGAGTCAAGATTAGTTATGCTTTAAAATTTAGCTTTCTCGTAAGCAATAACGAACCAAAGTACGAAGCTTTGTTAGCTGATCCCAAGCTCGCTATGAGCATTGGAGTAGAAATTATGGACCTCAAGATCTTTTCCTATTCCTAACTTGTAGTGCAATAGGTCATAGGCGTGTACAAGGCAAATAAGAAGTAATGGCTAGATATTTAAAAGTGGTCCAATCTCTCACTAAAGAATTATGCTCTTAAGACATCATTAAGATACCTAGAGCCGATAATTCAAAAGCTAATAAGCTCGCTAAACTAGCCTCCATGATAATTCCCGACTTAGGAAAGGTTGAAGAAAATATCTTCATTGAATTCCTCCCAATAAATCCATCATCAAGAGTTTACAAGGTGCTAAACCTACAACAAGCAACTCCAACACCGAGGTAAATGACATCCATAGAGGAGTACCTCAAGAATGGCACCCTACCTCCAAACAGATCGGAAGTGAAAAAGTTGATGTATAAAGCAGCAAATTACGCCATGATCAATTGAATTTTATACAATAGGGGTTTTAGCCGTCCCTCCCCCCTCCTCATTATTTATGCCCAGACAAAGGAAAATGTGCTCTAGAAGACCTCCATGCTGGGGAGTGCAGCAACCATGGCAAAGCCCAATCACTGCACAACTAAGTCATGTGAGTTAGCTACTTCTGGCCTATAATGAAGGCTAATGCAAATGAATCTATACAATAATGTGAGCATTATCAAAAGACAGACCCATTGATGACGCCAATCTGCTCTACCTTACCATCCTGTGGCCATTCGCTATGTCAGGATTGGACATCTTGGGCCCATTTCCTCCCTCGACAAGTCAAAGGAAGTTCATAATAGTCGGGTGTGATTATTTCACAAAATGGGTAGAAGCCAAGGCAGTGGCAAAGTTCACGGACATAAACGTCCAACACTTCATCTACACAAATATCATAGTCAGATTTGAGGTCTCACACTCCATATTAATTGACAACAAGAGATAATTTGGCAAGAAAAGAATTAAAGACTTCTACACTTAATATCATATCACTATGCACTACACCTCAGTGGCACAACCCAGAGCTAACGGCTAGGTTGAAGCAATCAATAAGACCCTAATGCAAAGCTTAATGTCCAAGGTAGACCATCAGAGATGGGCCAATGAGCAACACAGTATCTTATGGGGATATTGCACTACTAGATGGACCCCAACAAATGAAACCCCCTTTTGTCTTGCCTTTGGAACGAAAGCTATTCTACCTGTAGAGCTCAGACTGCCGAATATCCAAACCATATCTTATGAAAAACTGATCAAAGAGGTGAAACTCCAAGCAGAGCTCGATGCAATAGAAGAAACTTGAGATACAGTAAGTGAAAGGGTTACAGCCTGCTAGCAAAAGGTAGCCCAATATTATGAAAAAAAAGTTAGGTATAAAGTCTTTCTCCTAGGGGACCTCGTTTATATTAAGTTAAAGGCAATGAGGTTAGACGAAGCCCGAGGAAAACTTGCCCTAAACTGGGAAGATCCCGTTAGGGTGAAAGAAGTTCTACGAAATGGAATGTACAAATTTGAAACACTAGATAGGGAGCTCATTCCTAGAACTTGGAACGTAAAGAACTTGACAAAGTTCTTTGACTAGCTACAACTTGCTTATGTGTAAAATGTGAACATGAGAAGAAAAGAATCATGAATGAAATAAGGATTGTAAGCCCCGGAAAATTTCAGTATATAATTTCAAGATGAACTTCGAAAATAAACCCTAAAAATCACTCCAAATTAAAACCGAATTTCAACTAGTCCAAAAACACAAGCGAATCTAGAAATTTCCGAATCTTGAGAAAAATTAGAATCCTTAAAAACAAAATAAAAACTCATCATACTTCAATTCCAAAACTACTATGTACGATAAATTCCATACGCAACTCCGATTTATAAAATCGGGTAATATAGATCCCAAAAACGAATTATTAAAAAGTAAATAATGATTAACTTTCGGAAATGAAACCCAATTCAGAAATTCCGAAAACGTTAAAAGATATTAAATACTTACAAAAATGAAATGTAAAATAAATTTCTCAAAGTAAATACGTTGTATAAACATAAAATATCAGTTTCCAAATTGGCAAAGATCTAAACCAGAAAATCACCCGGAAACCCTAATTGGTATACAATAGTTTAAGTCCGGCAATCTAGCGTCCTAACCTTAGAGGCCGAGATGTAGTTTAAATATGTAGAATAGCTCATAGTAATATAAGTTTGTTTAAAAATATCAAATTGGTAAATTTTTTACCTATTTTGAACCCGTTCGGGTACAGATTTCGAAAAGCGTGTCCCGAGGCTCAAGATATAAAAAATATACCAATAGCACCGTTGGACTCGTAATTTCATGAGATTTCCAAATATATCAGTTATATAATTTTTCGGGTTATAAAAGTTATAGTTATAACATTTTTATCATATTTCCATTATTACCAGTAATTGATTAGTCTTTTGCACTATTCACTTTTATTTCATTACAAAATTTTATTATTCTTATAAAGTTTTTTATTTTTAGATAAATATTTTATATATTATAGAAAATTTTGTTTTTCTAAAATTTAGTTAGTTTGGGCTTTTACGGGATCAGATTCTGTTTAAGACCCGATACTAAATATAAAATAAATTAATTTAATAATTGAAAAATATTTATATTTTCATAAAATAATTTTTTAGAATTTTTTGAGTTATAAAAATATCATTTATAGCCCATATTCGCGTATTTTGATCATACCAGTAACATATTTGTTAAAATACTAAAATAATTCAAATAATTATTTAATTTTAATTATGAAAAATCTGCTACAAATATTTGGAATAAATTTTCTAATTTTATTTTATTTTATTTATTTTATTAAGAAAGTACTTTTACAACCCATACCTTCAAGTACACCTTACACATATCACTTCCTTTTTCACTTCAATCTTTCTACACATTATCCCACACTTCATGGCAGATTTTTCCCCTTCTTTATGGCTGCCATTGTCCTTTATTTACTCCATTTTGACTAAATTAATTATTTTCCACTCTTAAAAAGTACATTACACATTTATTACACAATTCAAATTCAAGTCAAATTTCAACAAAATTCTTCCCTCTCTCTCTCAATTCACGTGCAGCTCTCCAATATTGGTTGCCCTTGTTTTATTTTTTTCTCTCATTTATTCAATTAAAACACTCATTTTCTCTCTCTCCTTCATTTACTCATTCTTTCCTTTTTCATTCCTTAACCTTTTCTCTCTCTTTTTCCTCTCTTTTCTTCTTCTTCTTGTTCTTGTTTCTTCAAGAACCAAGCTGCCCCCACATTTTTTAGCTTCCAACCATATTTCTTGAAGATTTTTAAGCAAATCTTCATCTCAAAGCCTCCATAGGTGATATAGGTAAAGTGTAATAATTTTTCATGCATCAAATGACCTTCCATAAGCTTAAAAGCTTAGGATGATGATGCCAAAAATGAAACACTCCTCTTCTCCATTATTATTATCTTGTACATAATTATTTTCTTGTTTAAAGTTGTTATATTTTGTAGATCTAACTTTTTGTAGCTTTGGTTTTTGTTTATGCCATAGATCTTCTATATGAGTTATTATTTTTGTTATTACCTATGATTTATGCATATATTCCTCATTCACATGTGTTCATGCATTTAAAACTAGTATAGAAAACTAGATCTAGTGTTTTGAGTTCATAAATGCATTAGACTTTGTTTTATGTTCATGAACTTGTAGTAGCATGATGATAGTAGGAATGTTTTAGAAAACTCAAGATCTATTTTATTTTCAAAAAAATCATTTTTGAAAATTCGGATGAAAATGGAACCATATTTAGAAAAGTTGTTTTTCAACTTCAAAATGTGTATTTTTCATTTAAAATGAAGGGCTTAGGGTATAGATAACATAAATGAGTGATTTTGATGAGCAAAGTTTAGATCTATGAGTTTAAAGTTTATTATCATGGGTTTCATTTAGATGTATGTTCATATTATGTGTAGATCTTAGTTTGAACTTGAACAAAAATTGTGAAATTCGTATTTTGGCAAGACCCCCATTTAAAAACCACTTTCCAAATGTCAAAATGTAATTTTTACTTAAGATAATGAAGGCTTAATATATGTATATCATCAAGACTTCTTTTTACAAGAATCAAAAGTTATTTTCAAAATAAAAATTCTATTTTCGGATTTTGGCCAAGGCATATTTTAAAACATGTTTTCCAACTCAAAAATGAAGTTTTTATTTAATAAATGAAAAGCTCTTAGGATAGGATATGTAAGGAATGGATTTTCAAAAGTTTAGATAGATTTTATCAAAAGGAATGTCCAAAAATAAATTTTGTAAATTCGGATCCCAACCAAGACCAATTTTGAAAACCTATTTTTCAACTTCAAAACAAGACTTTTATTAAAGAAATGGAAGCCTTAAGGTATAAGTTTAATTAGGAGATGATTTTTGAAAGATTAAATGAGTCTTACAAAGAAAACAAGCTCAAATGAATTTTTCAAATTCGGATTTGAAAATAGCCACAATTTAAACACCTATTTCCAAATACCAAAACGGTAATTTTGATAGGAAAATAGAAGTCCTAGGGTATATATATAACAAAGACCAAGTTTTGATAAGGATAAAAGGAGTTTATCAAAATATAACCTTAGAACAACAAATGGTTTCCAAGAATAGGTTAAACAATGTTTTCATCCTTCAAAATTTTGTAAAATTCGTATTTAGGCAAACCACCTATGTAAACACCTATTTTCTAACCCCAAGATGAATGTTTTTATTGAAATAATGAAGGTGATGGTTATATAGATCATCAAGGTTGAGTTTTGATAAAATAAAGTATGATTTTGCAAGAAGAAAAACTATTTTCTTAAGTCTAGTATAATTCAAAGTTTTGCAAAGTAAAAGTTTTCAAAAAGAATTCTTGGTATTATATATATACATATAGGTAGATCATCTCATAATCTTCATGACAATAGCTTGTAGGTAATACATATATGTATGATGCATTGTAGAAATAAGGTATGAAAATTGAGTTTATCCAAATGTAAATTCGGATGATTTCAAAACCATGCCTTAAAAACTCATTTATCAACTCCAAAACTTGTGTTTCATATGAAAAATGAGGATTTTAGGTCATAGGTATCATCAAGTGATGATTTTGATAAATTAAGATGAGATTTGCTAAGAAAAATATATAGAACAAGGAGTAGAAACAAAGTAGGAAAAAATTGAGTTGTTGTCAATTTTTATGAAATTCGTAATAATTGAGTAATGGCATGAAAACCCATAGTTTTCAAACTCAAATTAGAAGTTTTATCAAAGAAATGAAGTCCTTAGTGGCTAGGCATGGTTGAGCTTTAATTTTCAAAGTATCAAATGATTTTTACTTAAAGGAATCACTCCAAAAAAAAAATAATAATAATTTTTACAAATTCAAATTTTGGAATCAACCCTACTTGAAAACATGTTTACAAAATGTAAAATAGAAATTTTTATGTAGAAATGAAGGTCATAAGTAATATATATAACGAAGACTCAATTTTAACAAAAATAATTATATTTTCTTAAGTAATAAATCCAAGAAAAATGGAAATGATCAAAGTTAGAAAACTAGACTTTTCATAAGTAGTTGTTATTATGGTCTTGCAAAATAAAAAGTTATAAAATTTCCTTTTTGCAAAAATCATTAATTTCATGCATACATTAAGCTCATCTCATCTCATTCATGTTAGGGAATCACTCATATTGCATGTATAGCTAATTTATATAGTAAGAACATTACAAACATTTACAAAACTATTTTTCGGAATCGGAAACCATTACTGATCAGATCTGATCCCTCTGTTCCGAGACCTAAATGTTTTCAAAACTTGAAAATAATATTAGAAATAGATAGATCTTTCGAAGTAGATATAAATCGATATATAATTTGCGAAATTTTGAATTAAAATGACCAAGTTATGGCCGTTTTAAGTTGGAATTTCCGTTAGAACGAAAATTGCGAATTTGATAGGTTGATAAGATAGTTTGGATTAGTTAAGTGATGAAATACTTATTAGAGTATTTCTTCCTTTTTAGGCGATCTTGGATTCGATGATTTCCTACCACCGGATTACTTGTACTAAGAGACCGGTGATCCAATGGCCGAGTGAGTATTACTTCCGATTTCATTTATTGTATGTGATTGTAATAATAGTTGCACTAGATATTTGGTAAAGATAAAATGGATATGCATGATGGGGACGAATGGGAACTATGTATGCTTGCTGTTGATATGAGAAATGGAATGTAAAAATATCGAAGCCGAGTGATTAACTATTGCTTGTATAGATGAATTAGAATTAATTATCTGCGATTATTGACTGATCACTTAAAAGAATTGGTATAATTGATTATTCGGAATTGAAGATGAAATTGAACTCATTCATACACGATGGGAATGGAGCATTAGCATTTGTTGGTTTATCGTTGTACCTTAAATGATTTTATAGTTTATAGTTATCCGTAAGCTGAAACGGTCTTGGTCGTACCACAAGATTCGTTAATCTGCTAACCCGGGATGGAGGGCGCAAGTCCATCCACATATGATTTCCAGTAGGTCATATGTTTGTTGAATTCACGAGTTTGATGCATATCACTTGTCTGACTAATCACTTGATTGTATGACGTGTTATAAATGTAATCCTGGAAGTTTTCACTCACTAAGCTAGTGTAGCTTATTCCCCAATAGTTGAACAGGTTTTCTCAAGAATGCTAAGTGAGGACTGAGATGGTTGAAGTCGAGAATGACTTCAGGAATTCCGGCAAGACATAAGAATGTTTGAAGTTATTAGCTAGGTTTTATTATTTGCCTTATAATAGTTTTATGTAATAGAATCTTTTGATGAATTGTAATTGAAGTTTAATGAGTTGTATTTTGAAGAATAGTGAATTGAATTTCCTTCACATTGTTCTCAAGTTGTATCAACATAAAATGCATTACTCCGATGAGTCTCCTCCATGTGTTAGACGCCTTGTACATAGTATGGAAGCCTTCACGTGACCGAGATGGTCATTCTTAGGCTTTAATATTGTGTACGGCGGACTACCACATTTAGAGTACCCTTCGGGGCGTGACAAGGATTCCATGTTAAGAATGTGTCTCCATGATCTTCCTCTTATACGTCCAACAATAAAACAACAAAATATATTCGGTAGGGCCTTGGAAGTTTAAAGAATTCTGCCCCCTCATGCTGAATGAGCTCGGGTAACTTCCTCTTAAGCGTAACTCTACTCAAGAGCTTGGGTAACTCCCTTTAAAGGGTAACTCCCTTCGTGAGCTCAAGTAACTTTCTCTTAAAGGAAACTCCCCTCATGAGCTCAGGTAACTCCCTCTTAAGGGCAACTCCACTTGTGAGCTCGAGTAACTCCTTCTGTAGGGCATCTCCCTTATGAGTTCAAGTAATTCCTTCCCAAGGGCAATTCCCCTCATGAGCCCAGGTAGCATTCGGGTCATTTAAAAAAATGTCTACAAGAACATTGCAACAGGCATCAAGAGAACAAGTTTCGAAAAAGGAAACAACTTTCATTAATTTGAAGGAGATCAATATAAAAGTCTTGATTGGCATTCAGGCCAAGGAATACAGTGTAAAATTTTCAAAAGTACAAACTTCTTTGGGCTAAATACAACTTTAAGCTGGAAGACTTGAAAGCATTTGAACTCAAATTAGAGGAATTCTCCCATATCCAGCCGACCATAACTCAAAAATGTGGATTTGGGCTGAACTAGACTTCACCTCTCGAACTTCTAAGCACGAGCCTGAGCTTATCCATCAACCTTCAGAAAAACAATGAATCTCGGCTAGATAAAAACTTAAAACAACTAGAAGGATGAGGATTGAAGCCAATCCCCCTAATGAGTCAATACCTAACAGGCCATCAGGAGACCAGCTCAAAGGGGAGAACATGCCCTTACATCCCCAATGATCTCTACTCGCCATAAAAATAGCTAAAAGAAAGGAGTTAAAAAGCAAGACAAAGAGTTAGATGGCCCCTACACAATGACCTCGACCTCAAGAAGCACCTTTAAGGCTTAGATTGTTGATGGAGGATAAGCCCTTACTCACGAGAAACATACTACCATGGTCTATCCACCAAGTAATAGACCTTGGCAACCTCAATCTAAGGGACCACAAAAGAGAAGCACGGTGCCAAATCAAGTGCGAGGCAAAAAGGGGAAATAGGCCTCGAGAAACATGCCTAACCCATTACACGACCTTGGTAGTGGATCCACATAAACAAGGGTCACAAAGCTTCTAACCGATTTAAATAGAGACCGTAGAGCATCAATGACATCGCATGACTTATGACCACTAAGGGCTTGACCTCTCAACCGAAAGGAGGTTAATAGAAAGAAGATACATGATTTATTTAACTTTGAAGAACTAAAGGGTGAAAGAGAAACCTTAGGTTTATAAAGCAAAATAAGAGAAGTAACTTGGCTTTATAGAGAAACTGTTTACCTGCCAGCGCTACTTATAGGCAACAAAAGACTCTACCAGAACCCGTATTCAATGCTACCAAATCTTGAGGATCCCAGGTGCAGCTTACCCCTACCATCCAATCATGCTTGAGGAATATACAAACATCAGAAAGGAAAGTTTTCTAGCACATACAACCTCCCCTACAGAGCAGCATCATCTACTATAGAAAGCCCCACCAACAACCTACTACTGACCTAAGAGCTAAACGATAGACCTGACATAGGCAAGAGAAGTATAAGCTAAGGAAAATGAGATTAACATGGCCAACCTGACTAAGCCCAAACCTCAAATGGAATAAAGGATGTTGGTCCCACTTTAATAATCAAGAAGGGGTTTTAAATTGCTTATTATCAAAAATTCAAATTTTAATCTTTTAAATTTAAAATCCTCTTTAGGTTCAAACTGTGAGAACAAGTTAAGCAATTAAATAACCAAAATATAAATTACAATAAATTAAAAGAGTAGGGAAAGAAAATCATCTAGCGATTTATAGTGGTTCTGCCTTGTGCGTCAATCCACTCTTTTAGCTTCGAGCCAGGGACCCCATAATCTACATGGGTTTGTTCCACTATATCCAATCAAATCAAATTACAAGATAGTACAATTTTCTCTATTCGATTCTCATAGCTTTCCTTAAACTAATAATCGATACTACAAAGCCTAATCTTGTAATCAAACTAACAAACACTTCCTTCTTTTATAAAGAAATAAGATGAATAAATGCGAAGAATGTAGCAAAGAAATATGTGCACAAAGTTTTTGTTCAAAATAAGCAACAAAAATATTGTGTAACAACAATGTGCGTTTCTTCTTTTTTGTTCAAAGATATATATATATATATATATATATATCTTCTTTTTCTGTCTCGTAATATTATTAAGGAAGTTCCTTTTTTTTTGTCTTTTTTTTTCTTTTTTTTAAGGAGAAGCCTTCGTATATTTAAAATCTAATCTTCAACATTCAATAAATATTGTTATAAGATGTGGATAAGATTTCCCATGTAAAACTCGGATAATATCTTGTGTACCTTATCCTCTTTCGAAGAATTCGAATCCTGTTGATATTCAAAGGATAAAAGATAAGAAGAAAGAAGATATTTTACTCTTCTCTTTCTTGTAGATTGACTTCCTAATTTTGTGGTGATATTTTCCTTGGCTTGAAATTTGAAAATCAAATCATAATATGTTCTTCTTCTATATCCATTCCAAAAGATGTTGTAATAGACTGTAGATAATCTTCCACGAATATCTCGATAGAAATATCTTCTTATTTAGAAAATTTGAACCGATCTTTTTCAAGACTGTTGCTCAATGGCTTAAAAATAAGATCAAGTAAGATATTTTCCCGTTATCATGAAGATTGATTTCCTGATATTGTGATGATATTCTCCTTACCTTGAAGTTTGAAATTCAAATTTAATCTTCACAATCTTGTTCTGCTCTTTATCCTCTTTGAATGTTTGAAGTAGATAACGTTTATCCTTTTGAAAATGATAAAATCCATAAAAATAGGTAAGTGATAGACTTAACTCCTTATGGATCATTGTAGATTCTAATTATCAGCTTATCTTCAAGATAAAACTCGTGTAATACTTATTTAAGAACTTGAATTTCCTCATGAAGCTTGAACGATGATATGAGAGAGAAACTTGGAGAAAACCTAAAATCCCCTTGGATATTAACCAACTTAAGTGGAACATTAGAGTATATTACCCAAATAAACTTATTTCCTCGGAACTAAGCCTTCAATATACTTATTTGAACTAATTTGGAATGAATTTGATAAAAAAAATGAATCAATGAACAGTAAATTCCCACAAAATAAGTTTGTCGTCAAAATTTGCAGTGAACCGTCTGTAAAACCTTCTGGTAACCCAATACTATTCATTTTTGTTCTTTCCCTTTAACTTAAAACTACACACTTGATAAACTCATTTGTAATCTTTTTGCACTTTTGTTATCATCAAAACCTATTTTATAGAGAACCTAACAAAGGTATAAGTGCCAAAGATGAGTACAGTCAGAGAAAGAAGAATCCATCCATATATTAATCAATGAAAGTACATCCACTTAAGAAAAATTAAATTACAAAAGGGCCTCTAATAGGCCAATAGATGAAACGAGCTGACAGTAGAGCAAAAAAAAAAAAAAAACAGAGAGAAGAGGCTCCTTGAAAACTGATTGGGACCAAGATCAGATAGCCTCACAATCTCGGAAAACCTCCTCACTTGTCGCTAGCTGAGGATCTACTGGGATAACTTCACTCTGCCTCCTAACCTGACCTTCAGCTTGAGGCTCGACTACGATAGTATTATCAGTAGCCACCAACCCTAGGATCTGTCTGTTGGATCTGTGAGTCAACCACAACAACAGCTTTACCCCGTTCAGCTCCTTAAGCCTTAGCAACGGTCCAACCTTAGTTTAGTCTACCCCAGCGACAGCATCGACCTCATCTTCACCCTATTTAGCTCCCTCTCCATCATCCTCTTTGTCGTTATCAGAAGCCTCTATAGGATCCTCACCTAAATAAGAATCCAAAAAGCCAAGTACAAGTTTGAATACCTTTCCAGCAGCTCTTTCCTTATTAGCTTAGCTGTATCAGAAACAAACTTAACCTAGACCCCTTTCCATTCCTTGTTCTTAAAGAGCTCTCTAAAACTCGCTTCTCAGTTGCCCCAAGGATGAGCCAACCACTCTCCAAGTCCTTCACATGGGTTTGCAATAATGATAAGGAAACAATAAGGACAAAACTTCAACAACAAAGACTTACCACATAATAACAAATTCAAATTACCCTGCCTTCAACTTCTCCCACTTCAAATTAGATGATTGTATGTTCTTCCTCATCTTAGTGATCTTCGAAGTGGAAAGCTCAATCTCCTACTTCTACCTCATGCTTTTCCACTTATCCTCATATTCTGTGGTCGTAGCTTCAATGTGCAATAGATGCTTCTTCACCTCAATCATGTTGGCCTAACATCGCAAGTCCTTGTCCTCTGTCTCCTTGCATGGTCTCTCATTCTCATCCATCGCCGCAAGTAGCTCGCTCTTGCATCTCATCTTGCTCTATCTGACCTCGGTAAGCTCCTTCTCCAAGCTTATGTTTAGTGCCTCAATCTCCTTGAAACCCTATACAAAAGAAACAATACTCAACCGATAATAACCGAAGGTTTGACCAAAAAAGAGAGAGAGAGAAACAAACATAACGAACCACTTCATCATGGTCCCCCCCGACATTCTAAAAGCTTTAGCAGTCATCACCAAAGCTTGAAAATAAATAACAAGAGAGTTTAAATAGATGAGCAGAGACAAGCAATGCAAACAAACTTTGCAAGGACAGTAGCATCCTCACCTCATACATCTTCCATGTTGAAAAGTCTACAACCAAGTCTACCAATGACAACCTACCATAAGATGCCCTCAACATCTTATTATCCTCCAAACGAGCTATCTCCTCGAAGGAAGTCCATTCCATAGATACATCACTCCACTTCGGAGTTCTCCATTCAATAAAGTCGATAGGCCCGCCAGGACCTCCTCTCTCCGGCCGACTCCTAGGTCCCTAGCTATAGTCTGATCACCTAGGACACCACTACTTCTCCCAGCAGCCTCTACCGTTGGAGATGGCACGCTGCGAGCTTGAACAAGTATAAGGAAGTATTGAACAAAACTCCATTCCTCATAACATCAAGCACGACCAAGGGACCTCACTAAGCGGATATCGGAGTCAGCACCTATAACTCAGCAACAACACCCTTGACCCTAGTAGTAGTACCTCCAACCTCGGCAATAACACTCCCCAGGCTTTGTGTATCCACATCAACGGTTGGTGCACCAACCTCAGCAGCCCTGCTACTCATCAGTTGTAAACCCCTAGATTTTACGACGATTCTTAAGTTCAAACCCTAGAACCGAAAATCAACCAAAAACCTTAGTTAACAAAAACCTATGCCAAAACTCTCGAGTTTAGATCCGGTAATCCCATGCTCTCAAAACCTAGACAACGAAATTGAGCTAATGGCTTATAATAGTTCGTAATAATATAAGGAAGTACAAAAATATCATATTCGCCAATTTCTAATGTCTTTAGGATCCAAATAGGATCAGTTTTCGAAAACCGTGTTCGGGAACACCGGACGGTAAAAATATTCTATTTATACTATTAGACTTGTAATAATATAAGAAATCCAAAAATATTAGTTTCAAAATTTTTCGATAACTAAAAATTACAGATATCACAATTATACGCGTATTTTCTTTACTACCGGTAACTTATTAGTCTTATTTACTATTCATTGTACTTCTCTACTATTCATTACTATTCACCTATCTCTACTTTTTCTTCCAACTATATATTTATTTTCTTACTTTTTACCTTTCCAATACTTCTTATATCAAATCATATCTTACATATTAATTATTTTCTTACAAAAATACAAACAAAATCAACTCTCTCTCTCTCTCTCTCTTATTTCCCTAGAATCGGCGCCGTACCCTCCCTCTCTCTCTCAATTCATTTTATTTTTTAATTTATCTTATTATACTTAATTTCCCTCCATCTTCAACTATAAATACCCCATCTCCTTCCACTTCTTTCACACATTCAATTCACATAACAAAACTCTCTCAAAATCTCCCCACAGACTCTCTCCACAAAATTCTTCACTACCAAAACTCTCTTTCACAAATTCCTCACAAAAATCTATACACAAACTATTTACCACATATCACCAACCACATAAACCTACAACCATTATCTTCTTCCTACTTCAAAAACACGTTAGGTAAACTTCTATCACTACCTATTTACCCATGTCATGTAACTTAGCATAACCATGGTGTTGTTTCTTGAAAGTCAAATGAGTTGTAGAAGCAACAACATGTTCATGATTTGTTCTTGCACATGTCAAGAAATTCCAATGTTATTATACTGTTATTATGATCATATATGTTGTTATTAATGTTATTATTATTGATTATTATGCTTCTAAGCTAACTCTATATCTTATTATGTATATGTATATCTATATATATTTTTAGAGCCTAAATTCTCACTAACAAGCTTATTATTATAATTTCTTTTATTATTGCTTTTCTTTTTCTTTCTTTTTCTTTTTCTTTTTGGGACTTAGTCCCGAAATGCCTTGATGAAGCTAAGGCTCCCAATACTTGACCATATTATCTTGCTTATTTTTATTATCTTCCTTATCATTATCTTGCTTCTTATCTTATATTTTCATCATTTTCATATTATATGCTCATATACATGCATCACCATAATGATATTATCTCAACAACATTTAAAGTGGAATTTTTCTTTAATAAAGGAACTTGAAACCAAAACTTTTTATTATGTAACTAGTCACTAAATAAAGGAGTTGTCATCAACAACTTAGAAAATGGATTTTTGAAACATCTTCTCAAGCTTTCTCAAAGTTTTCTTAAATAACAACAAGAATAATTTTTACCAGGAAAAATAAAGGAAATAAACACTTTCTTTTCATAACAAGATAAATCTAAGGTTTAGTAAAAATAATTTGTTGGTATACAATTTTTCATAAAAAGCTTAAGATTAAAGTCTTTCCAACTTCATAATAAAAACAAAGGAGTAAACTAGTTAACAAAGTTAAGATAAAATCAACTTACTAATTTATAAACCCACTTAGAAAAATAATGACTTTCAAGTTTCTATAAGAGGAACCTATTTTCGAAGAAATAACAAAGAATATAAATATGATAAGTTCAAAAACAATGAATTTTATAAACAACTTAAAAAGATAGTTCCTTTTCAAATAAAATCGGTAAAGGAAATTAAAAGACCAAGTTTTAAAAAAATAAATTTTATTTTTAAAGAAAGTTAATAAATAAAAACATAAGAGGACAGAGACTTATTTATTATAACCACTTTAAGAACAAATCTATAACTCAAAATAGGCTATTAACAATTTAATAACAATTTTTGGAAAAATTCATTTCTTATCACTAGAAGTAAAATTTTGTAGAAATTTAAAATTAAGAAAAATTAACTTGTTTTAGAGTATAAATTGGAGAAAAAATAAGGATATACTCATTCATAATAACCCGAAAGATTATAAAGTTCTTTCAAAATGCTTTAGAAAAGGAATTATTAAAATTTAAGTTTTCAACACCTTAAGATAAATTGTTTTACGAAAAATAATCGTTGAGACAACAACATTAGAACCTTTGCATATAATATGAGTCTATATAAATACTCAAAGGATTTTTCAACTATATACATATCTATAGTTTTGTTAAAAGGATTTTTTAATAAAGATGAGTTTGGAAAATTATTTTCAAAAGCTGGGATTTTTCGTTTTGATTCTATACTGTAACTTTTAGAAAGACAATGGGCTTTTTATATAGAAAAATACCTTACAAATGAATAGATCTTTTCGTGTAGATAGAAATCGATATATAATATGCAAAATTCCGAGTTAAAATGAGCAAGTTATGGTCATTTTAAGTTGGAATTTCCCTCTATGCGAATTTTGACGAACTTAGTAAAATAGAATTACAAGTTTAAGTAGAGCTTTCAAGAAATACTTATTTTGGGTATTTCTCTTGTTTAGGCGATGTGGAGACTGAGTTCTCGTGTCCCAAGGATTTCCTTGACTAGAAGTATTTGCACAAATGGTCAAGTAAGTTTATTTCTTACATATTTGCACTTATGATTTTACTTGTAAAATTAGTGGCATTAGAATTAGCAAAAGATAAAATGGAAAAAATGCATGTACTTTACATACTTGGTTGAAATTACGATTAAGTATATCGAGACGGGAATTGTTCATAATGAATGTTTGATCTAGTGTAAGAGTGATTGTCTACAAATTCTATGATCACCCGAAAAATATTTAAATATGCCATGAGTACTTAATTAAATTGATTCATGCATATCATCGGGTGAGTTCATTGCATTTATTACTATACATTTGGTGGGACAAAGGCTTAGTAAGGAGATTCATAGAGTCTATAAATTCTATAAAGGGATGAGGCATCATCTGAATCAACTGACAATGAGAAAACATCTGACTAAAACATACCTGACAGCTATGTAGTGGCTTGGAAATAAACTACTAATAAGTTGGAATATATTTTTGGTAGCAAGGAAGTTGTTAAAACAAGAACTATTATGGAATTATGTTGTATGATAGCATCCTATACGGTCTAGAACACCTAACCTTGAATGAAGGGGTAAATCCATTCAACATATGATTCCCAAAAAATCATATGTATTGGTTTTCCACGTGCTTATGCATCTCATATGGTTGCTTAAATAAACTTATTTTGATTATTGAATATCGACTGTTTAATTGTGGAAATAAATCTCACTAAGCATGCAGCTTATGTCCTCTTAGATATCTTTTGCTGTTCTCATACTTTTGGTTGGAGCCAAGAGGTTATTTTACCCAGGTAATGCTTTCAAGCCGAGAACTTATGGATAAAAGTGTAAGTTAAAAGTAGATATGGAATCCCAAAGGAAGTTTTGAAAGTGTAAAGTATTTCAAGCCAGACTCTTTATTAGACTTAGTTATGTTTGAGAGGAAAAATGCCCCTTAGTGTTGTAAAGACTCCCTATAAGTTTTTATTAACCTTGGTTATATTGTTATGATTTATTTTCTTAATTGCTATTGTGTATAACTGCTTAAACGACATGATTCAATGTTTGGTCTACTACGATCGTGAAAGTACGCCTTACACTCAATATCAAGACTTTCGAGATGACTAAAGTTGTCATACTTAAACCTTAATTTAAGCATGGCAGAGTATCACGTTTAGGATACCCTTTGGGATATGACATCGGCGAATCTTCTTAGTTAAAGCCCTCTTCTGCTTCTTCGACAACCGACAAGAATAGTGTCCATATCTATCACCAGCATCTCAAGCTTTGAAAAGATATATGATAAAAAAAATTCAATAAAAAAGAGTAAAACACCTGCCCAATCAACCTCACAAGCTTGGAAATTCTAAACCCTCTCGACAACGTCCTCTCTCCAGAGCTTGACTAGACAGGTGATGAAGGAGGGGGAGAGAGAGAGAGAGAGAGAGACTACGATCGCATAATCAAGTCACACCTTCGTCAGCAATAGGATTCCTGCTTAAGAAATCCTTCACTATGAGCTTGGCATCTAGTTACCTCCTACCTCGAGAGCTTATAAACTCATTGATAGCCCATTGGGCATAGGCATCGTGAAGCCCAAACCCTTATGGCATCATATTACGAATAAGCTTGCACCAGTCTACCTAAAAATGGAACTGATGTTGGGTGCCCTCTTTAGCTTGAACAACTCAGAACCTCTTCTTCTAGTGTCAATCCCTAGAGCTTGTAAGCTTGCTAAAGAGCATAAACGAGCTCTTAGTTTGCTTCGCGAGGTACCATCACCCTTCGTTGGATGCCTTAAAGCAGTAGTATCTCTAAAAAAGAACCAAAGTAGGCTTAACACCAAGGCTAAGACACAAGACTTCAAGAGCCACCAACAATCACCAAGCATTTAGAAGCAATTGCGCGAGAGAAAGTCATTGGTGATTTAAGAGTTCCTTCTAGAAAGGAAAGAATGGCATCTGCAAACCAAAATTGAAGGATTTTCCATACAAGGCAAAAGCCCGCCCTTCCAGCAAACAGAATCCATCCAAAGAAGAAGGTAGGATGACTTTCTAGTCCTTAGGATAGCCTTGCATCTCATTCTTGCGATAGTCTATAAGCTCCGCCCTTATAATCATACTGTAAACTCCGTAAGAGCCATCTCGAACAACCGCCTTGCTATGTAAAGGTACCATATACTAGTAATGTGCCCTAAGCCATATAGATTTTATGTCATTTGGATATTTATTATCTTTATATTATAAGTCATTCCTATTTATCAAGGTTTATTATTGGTCTTTTTACCTTGATAAAATAATTCCATGAGTAAATTTTTTATTCCTTATGTCGTTGAAGTATGTGACTTTAATAGTAAAACCATAAAAGGAAAAAAATAACTTTATTCTAAATTATCCTAATTGTTCATTATATGGAATAATAATGAATTAAGATTAGTATGTAGGCTGGATGATGATCATGTTTTACTGATCATGGATATAAGATATCGTTCCAGCACA
The DNA here is from genome assembly GCA_024138025.1 of Combretum micranthum. Classification (NCBI taxonomy): domain Eukaryota; kingdom Viridiplantae; phylum Streptophyta; class Magnoliopsida; order Myrtales; family Combretaceae; genus Combretum; species Combretum micranthum. The sequence continues at coordinate 50,063 of JAMXBD010003195.1, read as the reverse complement.
TAGATACATGTAAGAGTACATTGTATTGGAATGAACAATTATAAAAATACTATATGGATCAATATGATAAGTATTTCTCACTACAATGATTATTTAAGTCCTTTAACATGATGACACCATGTATTCCTACATAGCAAGCTCCATGTTAAGTAAGACTGGGAGATGCATGGCCGTGCTCAAATAAATTGATAAAGAGTTATTAATATCATTTGTTTAAGCCAGTCAAACTCTGGATTCAAGAAATAGATGATTAAACAATATAAGAGTGTGTTGATCCACACATTATGTTGATCATAAGATATCACGTGACAAAGGACTAAATAATTGACTGTTAATAGCTAGAGTCGGATCATCGACCTTCATTTGATTTGGATAAGCATAATGTCTTGCTAGAGACCAATTATGTCTTGTAGGCCTTAAAATGTGTTTAAGGGCTACTGCTCACATTAAATGAACCTATAGAGTCACACACAAAGAATGAATAAATCAGATCATGGGTTATTTTGAATGACCATATTAGGAATAATTTAATTATTTATTAAACTAAATTAGATTAAGATTAATAAATAATAATTAAAATAAAAATCATATTTTTATATGGTGCATGTCCTTGTTGAATAAAATTAATTAATTAATTAAACACTAATAAGATTATGGTAAAGGATGATACCCTATAAATAGAACATAATGGTCTCCTCAAAGGATAGATGACATGTGTTGTCAATGTCTGAAACCCTAGAAAGAGAGAGAAAAATCGTGACTCTTGGATACCCAATCTAAATCTCATCTAGAAACGTTCTAGATTGCACTAGCACGCAAGAGGGAGGATCCGAATCATATTCATTCACGTGTGGATACCGTAAAGGATATTCGCGACATTGCAACGTTTACAGATCCGTGTGAAGAGATAATTTTGGAACTCATATAAAAGGTAAAATTTCAAATCACCTTTTGATTTCTATTTAATTGAAATGCTTGAATCCATTTTGGGAATTTAAGATTTAAAAAATTATAATTCCACTACAAAATCCATCTATTTGACATCTAAATTCCCAATACCATCGGGGGGGCATTTCCCTTCACCATCCTCTGTATATTTATCTAAGGTAATTCGGTATGCTACCTCAGCAACCCACATAAAGGGCGACACCCGCGAATTTCTCCCTATCACTTTGGGTTGACAAGTCCTTAACATCGACCGAAGTGTTCACTTCATCCTTTGAACTCGACCCTTGGGCCAGTGCTCGCCTCCCTCTCTCCCCTTATCACCTCATCAACGACTCTCAGGATAACCCTGCATCTCATTCTTGCTACACTCTTCAAGCTCTGCCCTTATAAGCGTGCTACAAACTCCGTAAGAGCCATCTCCAACAACTGCCTTGCTATGTAAAGGTACCATAGTGTCTTTCCCTTCACCATCCTCCATATATTTATCTAAGGGAATTTGGTATGCTACCTCAATAAGCCCAATGTATCGACCCACATAAGGGGCGATACCCGTGAAGTTCTCCCTATCACTTTGGGTTGATGAGCCCTTAACATCAACCGAAGTGCTCACTTCATCCTATGAACTCGACTCTTTCGAGCAGTGCTCACCTCCCTCTCCCCCCTCATCACCTCATCGACGAGTCTCTAGACGCTACCACTCAAATCATGAGAGAAAGATGGAGTATCACTTGAGCTCCAATAACCACCTTGCTATGAAAAGGCACCATAGGGCCTTTCCCTTCACCATCCTCCATATATTTATCCAAGGGAATTCGGTATGCTATCTCAACAAGCCCAATGTACTAACCCACATAAGGGACGACACCCGTTAAGTTCTCCCTATCACTCTGAGTTGACGAGCCCTTAAGATCCACTGAAGTGCTCACTCCATCTTATGAACTCAACCCTCTCAGGCCAGTGCTTACCTCCTTCTCCCCCCTCATCACCTCATCGTCGACTCTCTAGACCCTATCGCTCAAATCGTGAGAGAAAGATAGAGTATTACCTAAGTGACACCGCTGAAATCTTAAGCAAGCAGAAGTACCAAAAAGGCACTAAAGATCTAAGATGAAAATTCTCTTAATGAAGTATAAAAGTACTGAAAGTCCCTACGAAGCATAGTTATTTATAAAGGAGTTGGGGGAGACATAAAGGCTCGAATCCCTTAAGACGCGTAAGCAAACCTCAAGACTCTAACATCACGACCAATAATCGTAGCCGTTAAACCATCGAGATTAATTATTACTGAGACCTTTCAAGTCATCAAGGCCTCTCAAGAAAACCGCATGATTTTAGCCATAGCGAAATGTGCTAAGATATGTTAAGGAGATACAGCAAGAAGTTAAATGGTTCCTACTGAATGCTCGCAACATGAGGGATACAGCTCAAATGAAAAACGTAGCTCCTCGAGATGGATAACAACTACCTCGAGCCAACAACTTCGTAAACTACGCACTCTCCTTATTCTTCCACAACAAGAGTGGGGGGACAAATGTTGACAGCAGAAAGCAGGCATCGGTCCACTCGATCTTATTAGGCCTCGCACGCTAATAGGCCCATATAGAGCTCATTGCCTATGATGCCCCAATCTCCCGCAACAATAAGAAGACCAAATGTCCCATTGGGAGAGGCGGTATAAGGTCTCTTAGGAATCTACACCTCATAAAGGTTAGCTGAGCTGATGAGCTCGACCTCGTAGCCTCATAACTCCTAATCAAAACAAGTGCTCCAGTCATACCTTGTGACCAGGGGGTATACAATCAACTCGACCACACTCCGAGAAGCACAACTCCTCAACTCAGGTATCCTTGCCACCTCAGTTATTAGGTCAGCTACCGAGAAGAAATCTATCCTAGTATGACCCTAAACATTATAAATACCCCCTTTTCCATTGGAGGAAGGAGAGGATGTTTTTTATCTTATCACAGACATATTACTCTTATCCATGGATTGACTTAAACATCGAAGTGGCAACACCAGGCAAACCCTTAGTGCCCCTCCAATTGCTTTTTCTGTGTTTGCAAGAGCCATCTCTACTAATGAAAATTAGCACTACAATAAATTACAATTTGAAATTGTTAATATGAAACAAGGATACTCAACTGTGATAGAGTATTTCAATAAGTTGAAAAGACTTTAGGAATCGAGTAATCTTTTAGATAACTCTATGTGTCATTGTGGTGCAATGGAAACATGTAATCAAAAAGTGAAGCTACAAAATCAATAAGAAAAGAATTGTCTTGTTATAGGTGTCGAATAGTTGGCAGAGTTAGATACGAGCGCACCATGGACTTGTAAGCAAGAAACACAATTAGTGGTATGCTAAAGGGTGGTCCAGCACAACCACTTTGATGCTTAAGTCAGTTGTGAATTCTAGAAAGGGAAAAAGAAAAAAGAAAGAAAGAAAGAAAGAATATAAGAATTGTTTGGTTCTTATTCTGCTTACCTTTATACCTTTGGTGTGAGGGTCTATTTATAGATGAAGGCTATAACATAATGGAGGGCCTAAAGAATATTTGAATCCCACATATCAGATCCTTCAATCTGCTAGTTGAACTAGACCCAAGGATAGTAATGGTGTCAAGAAAGATCCCCAAATAGCAAGGAGAGGTTGTTTCCTAGGCCTTGTTTGAGAGGATATTGCTACCTTCGGATGTGGATAGGCTGCATAGAATATATTAGAAGGAGATGCGAGAAGGAGGAAGGGGGAGGATATGGTAGTGATGTGCCTTAGGCCATGTGGATACTACGTCATTTGAATATTTATCTTTATGATATAAGTCATTTTCTTTATCAAATTTATTATTGACTACCTTCTTACTTTGATGAAATTTATTCGTTGAATAATTGGTTATTCCTTATGTTGTTAAAGTATGTGATTTAATAGTAAAACCATAGGGCGAGAAATAACATTATTTCAAATTATCCATGGTTATTCATTATATGGAATGATAATGAATTAAGACTAGCATATTAGTTGAATGATGATCATGTTTTACTGATCATAGATATAAGATATCAATTCAGCACATGGATACATGTAAGGGTACATTGTATTGGAATGACCAACTATGAGAATACTATATGGATCAATATGATAAGTATTTCTCATTACAGTGTTGCTTTAGTCCATTGACTTGATGATACCATGGATTCCTACATAACAAGTTCCATTTTTAATTCAGCTCTTCGTCATCTTTAATCGGATGATTATAAGACTGTACTTCAACATGGAATAAGTCATGTGAAAGAATGTGAGTGTTCGTAAAGGATTTTGTTCCTCTCATTAATTTGAGAGAGATATCTTTTGGGCCTCTTGATGAGTAAGAATGAGAAATGCATCGCTGTGCTTAAATGAATTGATAAGGAGTTATCAATATCATTCGCTTAAGTCAATCAAACTCTAGAATAAAAAAAAATATGCGATTAGACAATATAAGAGAGCATAGATCGACACCATATGTTTAATCATAAGATATCATGTAACAAAAAGACTACATAACTGACTGTTGATAGGTAGAGTCGGATCACCAATCTTCACTTTATTTGGATAGGCATAATGTCTTGCTAGAGACCAATTATGTCTTGTAGGCCTAAAAGGTGTTTAAAGGCTACTACCAATATTAAGTGAACCTACAAGGTCACATAAAGAATGAATCAATCGGATCATGGTTATTTTAATAACCGTATTGGGAATTATCTAATTATATATTATTCTTAGTTAAATTAAGAATAATAAAAAAATTATTAAATAAAAATCTTATTTTATAAGACATGTGTTGTTTTCATAAAAAAAAAAAAAAAAAAAAAAAAAAAAACTAATAAGATTAGGGTAGGTAACTATGACATAAGATCTTATAAATAGAACACAATGGTCTGCTCTAGGTTGGTATGACACGTGCCATCACATTAGAATTACAGAGAAAATTTGTAACCATAAGAGTGAGAGAAGAGACCTTCATGAGAGATTCCCAAGCACATCAAGAATTGTTCCAATGTGCTAGCACACGTGAAATCTGATTGGAAAAATTCATTGATGTAGATACCATAGAGGGAGCTTGCACGATCGCAGCACCTATTGATCCGAAAGATTGAAAGCTTCAAAGGTATAATCCTATTCATTTCAATTTAATTAAATCACATGAATCCACTGGGAATTTAAGGTTTTTAAAAACATATACATCTATTTCCTTTGCAAGATCCGATTTTATGGATCGCTGAACTCCCAACACTTGACTACATCAAAATTTACAAGGTCCCTTAGATTTAGACCATCCATATGTGACAAAATCAATGTGCCCCCATACAAGACTTTCTTTACTACATACAATCCTTCATAGTTAGGAGTAAAATTCTTCCTTGGATCTTGTACACTTGGTAAGACTTTCCTTAGATTTAGATCCTTCTCCTTGAAACTTCTTGGTTGGACCTTTTTATTGAAAGCTCATGTGATTCTTTGTTGATATAAATGACTATGATGTAAGGTAGTCAATCTTCTTTCATCAATTAAGTTTAACTAGTCAATTCTTTTCCTTACCCATTCTGCCTCATCTAGTTTAGTTTCCGCCAAAATTCTAAGGGAAGGAATTTCAATCTCAACCGGTAAGGGTGCTTCACTTTCATAAACCAATGACTACGTAGTTTCTCTTGTTGAGACCCTAATGGAGGTACGATAGGCCATGAGTGCAAATGGTAGCATTTCACGCCAATCTTTGTAAGTAACGACCATTTTTTCTATTATTCTTTTGATGTTTGTTGGCTGCTTCAACTGCCCCATTCATTTTTGAGTCGATATGGAATAGAGTTCTTGTGTTTGATCCAGAATTGCTAGCATAACTCTGCCATCAATTTCTTGTTTAAGTTAGTGCCATAATCAATGATGATGGATTCAGAAACCTTATATATTGCAACAATGTCTCTTTTAATAAACCTTACAATTACCCCTTTGGTGACACTAACATAGTAGAATGCTTCCACCAACATAGTAAAGTAAGCAATGGCCACCAGTATGAATATATGGCCATTTGAAGCTTTTGGTGAGATCAATCTGATGATATCTATCCTCCACATTAGAAAAGCCAAGGTGATGATAGTGATTGTAACTCTTTAAGAGGGGCATTCACTTTGTTGGAGTATATCTAGCAAAGATGGCAATGCTTGACGTGCTTGATCCAATCAGATTCCATGGTTAACCAAAAGTAACATAGTCTCATAATTTTCTTAGCGAGCATATATCCATTCATGTGAGGTCGACATACCCCTTCATGAACCTCTTTCATCAATGTTTCCACTTCTGCTTCATCCACGCACCTTAGAAGTGTGGCGTCAGATGACTTTCTATATAATATGTTTCCACTAAGCAGGAAATGAATAGCCAATCACCTCAACCCCTTCTGGTCCTTTTGTTGAGTTGTTTTCAGGGTATTTGCCTATTTGGAGAAGTTCTTTGATTTTCTCATACCATGGTGTTCTCTTTGTGGGACTTCTTCAGTATTTAGGCAGAAAGTCGGCTCTTCTTCAATTCCAACTTTTAGGGGTTGGATCTCTATCCCTTCAATGATTTGGATCATTGATGCTAATGTGGCTAACGCGTCAACAAATTTTTTCTGAGTCCTTAGCACATATGTGAATGAGATACCCTTGAATCTTTGAGCTAGCTTAGTTAAGTATTAATTATAAGGTATTAGTTTTGCATCCTTAATTTTGTACCCTCCTCAAGTTTGAAAAATTATTAATGAAGAGTCTCCATACACTTCAAGTTCTTCTATTTTCAAGTCCAGTGCCATTTTGAGGCCCATGATGCAAACCTCACATTTCGCTATGTTATTGGTGTATGCAAACGTTAATTTTGCCGATGCAGGCTACTGGTTACCATCAAGGGATACTAATACTGCCCTAATTCCATACCCATATACATTAATAGCACCATCAAAATACAACTTTCATTTGGGTGCAAATGATGATTCTGAATCTACCACTAACACATTTTCACTTAGGAATCATTCTTTTGTAGTGTCTTGTTCAATTGGATTTTCTACAAGTTGATCTACAAGTGCTTATCCCTTTATTGAACTTTGATTCACATATGTAATGTCGAACGCTAATAACAACATTTGCCATTTCGAGATCCTTCCAATGAAGCCGACTTGTTAGCTAAATACTTCAATGGACCATGTTTTGTGAGCAATTCAATATAGTAACATGGGGTATATTGCTTGAGCTGATACATGGTCCAGATCAGGGAACTTCAAGTTCTTTCTACGTTAGAGTACCTTTGTTCTCCTTTTGTGAACTTCTCACTCAATTAGTAGATGGCTCTTTCTCTTCCATTTTCATCCTTCTGCCCCAGCATACAACCCATTGATTTGAGAATATAGTCAAATACAAGAATAAGGGGCGACCAGATGTAGGAGCCACTAATATAGGAAGGTTTATTAGATATTATTCAATATGGTTGAAGGCTTCTTCACATTCTTGATCACGATTTTTCAATATGTACTTTTTAAAACTCTATTTAATTAAATTGAAATTCCTTTAAGTACACATATCTTTAACCGACAGTGTATCAGGTGTGTGTGTAGTGATAACATATCGGTGAATACCGAGTCAAGTCCACAGGGAATGAGGACTAGCTATCAACTATATCAGTTTAAATTCACAGTTAGGCAAATCAAACTTTGTTTCTCTTTTGTTTTTTTAGATTTTCTTTTAATATAACTAAACTGCTAAAAATCTTATGTTGGTCCTAAAAAGATAACCAAGAGGTGGGTGAATTGGTTATAAAAGTTTACTTTAAAAAAATCGAAACTATTTCACACAACTTGGTTATTCAACTAAAATGACTTTGAAACATTTTTAAAACAATACACTCAATAAATAAAAACTTTAAACAAAAATTCTGATAAAAAAATTTGCTTAAGCTCACGGAAAATCAAAAATTAATTCAGAACTTTTTACTTCTAGAAACCTTCTGACTCATTCTCTGATTAAGAAAATATAGGTAAGTTACTCTTTGATCAACCTTCTAAGCATATATCACGAATATAACAAAAAATAAAATTGCATGAATTTAAAGAGAGATAAGGAAGTAGAGAGTGCAAAGTCGAATTATAGAGGTTCCAACTTGAGCGTCAATCCTCTCTTCCAGCTCCAAGCTAGGGTCCCAGTATTCCATACCGGTTGTGTTCCACTATCCAATCAAATTAATAAAGTTACAAGAAGTTCTTGCCAATTCTTTTTGGTTACTAATCTCTCAGCTTGATTCTCCTAAGCAATCAATCTACTAAGCCTACTTATAACTCTCAAACTCACACTAATTGTATAAAATCAAATCAGACGAATAAAGAGTAAGTATCCTTAGAAATTTCGTTCAAATAAAAACACTAAAAATATGATAGTATTTTGTGCACCACAAGAGGAAAGCTTGTGATCACTTTTTGCCTTTTGTTTTTCTCGTAATTGTTATTTTTCCTCTTTGTCTTGTTTGTTCTTTTAATCTTGTTTACTTCAACGGCTAGAAGAAGAGATGGATAAGCTTGTTCCTGACCTTGCGCGAATCAACTTATGATTGTCAACAATATTTGTTAAAATATCAGCTCGTGTTTATCTTGAAATCTGCTCAATTTGAATTTTGAATTCTTGAAGCAATCTCGAAATTTTTGCTTCAATGGATAAGCCCAAATATCTAAACAACTTGTATAATTAGCTTGAACTTGAAATTCGAATTTGAAATCATCCATTGTGGAAAAATTCTTCATCTGGTACTGTTCATGCAATATTTGAATTCTCCATGATTTTTTAGCTTCAAAATTCCTTGAACACATTCCTTAAAAATCCGAAACATGTTTTGTAATTACTTCATATTATGCACACTAACTTTCTCTTCAAAAGTAATTTGTTGTGAAAATCAAATTCCCAATCTTGAATCGTTTTTGTCGTTATGAAATTCCAAAAATTTGAACATTAATCCAAAATTAAATCCCTGTGGATATTGAACCAACTTTGTGAAATACATTGAGTATATTACCCAAATTATACTCAACATTAGAGCTAGGCCTTCAGAATATTAGATCCAAAAATAAAATTTAAATCTAGAGTTGAAATCATGCGTAATTTTTCTTTTATTAACTTTCTGACGTTCCTTCTGATAGCTTAAAAATACTTGTATTCCATCGACGGACCATCTGAGTAACCTTTTGATATGTAAATTGTTCTTAATAAAAACTTGTCAACCTTATGATATACATTCTGATATGAATCTTATATTTATAATCACTATACACTCAACAATTATGTAAGTAATCATTTAATCCTTTTTGTTATCATCAAAATCATCATTAGAGAGAAACCAACATTCTCCCCCTTTTTGCTGATAACAAAACCCATATAAACAAAATAATAAATTTATGAAAAGTAAACTCATTCATTTCGTAATATTAGCAGCATCCAAGTTATATCAGCTACATTCAAGTCAAATTATCATATTGTCACGCCCGAAGGGTACCCTAAACGTGGCAGTCCGCCGTACACAATATTAAAGCCTAAGAATGACCACCTCAGTCACGCGAAGGCTTCCATACTATGTACAAGGCGTCTAACACAAAGGAGACTCATCGGAATGATACATTTTATGTTGATACAATTGAGTAACAATGTAAAGGAAATACAAATTTACTATACTTCAGATACAAATCACTATACTTCAAAATACAATCATTCAACTTCAATTACATTCATCCACAGACTTCCCTACATAAACTATTACAAGACAAATCATAAAACTAGATGATAACTTCAAACATTCGTATTCTTGCCGAAATCCCGGAGTCATTCCCGGCTCCAACCAATTCGGTCCCCACTTTGCATTCTTGAGATAACCTGTTCATTTAAACAACTATTGGGGTATAAGCTACACTAGCTTAGTGAGAATTCCCTTAATTCCGTACCATAACAAACAAGTTATAATCAATCATATGCTATGCATGAACAAACACGTGAGCAAGCAATTATGCATGGGTATCCGGAACCCACACACAGAACGGATTTACGCCCTCCGTATCTTGGGTTAGGAATGGTATTGAGTCTACACGACCGCATCTAGTCCCCAAGCCCTCGGCTCTTAGCACTCGACTCGGCTAGGCTCATCCAAGAATGCATCCACATGCGCCTTAGTACCCCTGAATGAGCTCTGGCACCGGGTTCGTTATCCAAACGAGTCAACGGACCATACCGATCGACCTGCGTAGGAGTAGCATGCTACCAAATGCAATATGTCCAATGCGATGCATGACCAATTTAATTTTTTTTAGGTCAAAAATATTTATACATTCTTTAGAGTGACCAACCAATATCACATATAACAGAAATAATATGAACGGTGCAGTTATCCAATCAAATCGTGGTTTCGATATGCTTTAGTATTCTTTGGCATACATTCATCACAGTCTCATCATATATCCCATCCCCATTCATATCGATTTTTATCTTGTTCCTATAATTCTAATGCAACTAACTACAATCACAATCAAGGTAACAAAACAAGGAGAAAACTCACTCGGCCATTGGATCACCGGTCTTCTAGTAATAGTAATCCGGTGGTAGGGAATCGTCGATTTCGGGATCTCCTAAAAAGGAAGAAATATTTAATAAGTATTTCAACTCAAACTAATCCAAACAATTTCATACGAACTATCAAATTCGTAATTCTCGTCCTAAGCGGGAATTCCAACTTAAAACGGCCATAACTTGGTCATTTTAACTCGGAATCTCGCAAATTATATATCGATTTCTATCTACTTCGAAAGATCTATCTAATTCTAATATTATTTTCAAGTTTTGAAAATTTAGTTCGAAAAGGGATCAGATTCAGTAATTTCGATTCCGAAAAATAGTTTTGTAAATGTTTGTAATGTTCCTACTATATAATTACTATACATGCAATATGATGATTTCCTAACATGAATGACATGAGATGAGTTCATGTATGCATGATCTTGATGATTTTAAAAGGAAATTTTATAACTTTTTATTTTGCAAGACTCAACATAATACTTATGAAAAATCTAGTTTTCTAACTTTTATCATTTCCATTTGTTTTGGATTTGTTACTTAAGAAAATATAATTATTTTTGTAAAATTGAGTCTTCATTATATATACTACTTATGACCTTCATTTCTACATAAAAATTCCCATTTTACACTTTGTAAATATGTTTTCCAATATGATTTACTCAAAAATCCGAATTTTAGAAAATCCACTTTTTGAATGATTCATTTGGGGAAAACTTGTTTAATGCATTAAAATTTAAGACCTTATGATACCTATTACTTAAGGACTTCATTTAATACATAAAACTTTCATTTTGAACTTGGATAATAGGTGTTCTTATGGCCTTCACTCAAAATTACGAATTTCACAAATTGGTTACTAACTCAAAATTTTCTCATCTTGATTCTATTTCTTGTTTTATACATTAATCTCATCAAAACTCATTTCAACTTATAAAAATCACTACTTAATGATACCTATTACCTATATACTTCATTTTTCACATAAAACATGAGTTTTGATGTTGATAAATGGGTTTTAAAAATTGGTCTTGGTTGGGATCCGAATTTACAAAATTCATTTTTGGACATATCTTTTGATAAAACCTATCTAAACTTATGAAAATCCATTCCTTACATATCATATCTTAAGAGCCCTTCATTTCTTGAATAAAAACTTTATTTTTGAGTTGGAAAACATGTTTTTACACTAGGCCTTGGCCAAAATCCGAGAATAGAACTTTGTTTTGAAAATTAATCTTTGAAAATCATCTTTGAACCATATAAAATGAAGTCTTGATGCTATATATATATTAAGCCTTCATTTTCTTATGTAAAAATTACATTTTGACACTTGAAAAGTAGTTTTTAAATATGGGTCTTGCCAAAATACGAATTTCACAATTTTGTTTGAGTTCATAACTAAGATCTATACTTAATATGAACATAAACATAAAACAAATGCATGGTAATAAGCTATAAACATCATGGATCTAAACTTCACTTATCAAAATCTTTCATTTATGGTATCTATACCCTAAGCCCTTCATTTTAAATGAAAAATATACATTTTGAAGTTGAAAAACCACTTTTCTAAATATGGTTCCATTTTCATCCGAATTTTCAAAATTGTTTTTGTTGAAAAAAAATAGATCTTGGTTTCCTACAACTTTCCTACCATCATCAAGCTATAGCAAGTTGTTCATGAACATAAACAAAGATCTAATGCATCTATGAACTCAAAACTTTAGATCTAGTTTTCTAAACTAGTTTTAATGCATGAACACATGTGATGATGATCTATGCATAAATCATAAGGAAAAAAATAACAACTTAAATAACAAGATCTATGGCATAAACAAAAATCAAAGCCATAAAAAGTTAGATCTACAAAATATATAACTTTAAACAAGAAAATAATTATAATACAAGTAATAAAAGTGGAGAAGAGAAAGATTTCATTTTTGGCATCATCATCCTAAGCTTTTAAGCTTATGGAAGTTCATTTGATGCATGAAACCTTCATTACACTTTACCTATATCACCTATGGAGCTTTGGGATGAAGATTTGCTTAGAAAATCTTTAAAAATGAAGTGTGGAAGCCATGGAAGAAGTGGGGGCAGCTTGTTTTTGAGAACAAGAGAAAAGAAGAAGAAAGAGAGGAAAAAGAGAGAGAAAGCTAAAGAAAAAAAGGGAAAATGAGTAAATGAAGGAGAGAGAGAAAATGAGTGTTTAATTTGAATAAAAGAAGAAAAAAATAAAACAAGGGCAGCAAAGGGGAGGCTGCACGAATGGAAGAGAGAGGAGGAGAGAGGTTTGTTGAAATTTGACTTGAATTGAATTGTGTAATAATGTGTAATGTAACTTTCTTAAGAAGGAGTGAAAATAATTAATTTAGTCAAAATATGTGTAAATAAAGGACAATGGCAGCCATAAAGAGTCAAAAATCTGCCATCAATTGTGGGATAATGTGTAGAAAGATTGAAGTGAAAAGGAAGTGATATGTGTAAGGTGTACTTGAAGGTATGGGTTGTAAAAGTACTTTATTAATAAAATAAATTAAAATAAAATAAAATTGGAAAATTTATTCCAAATAATTGTAGCAGATTTTTCATAATAAAATTAAATAATTATTTGAATTATTTTAGTATTTTAACAAATGTTACCGGTACGGTCAAAATACGCGAATATGGGCTATAAATAATATTTTTATAACCCGAAAAATTCTAAAAAAATATTTTATGGAATAAAAATATTTTTAAAATATTTTTCAATTATTAAATTAATTTATTTTATTTTTAGTACCGGGTCTTAAACAGAATCTGATCCCGTAAAAGCCCGAACTAACTAATTTTAGAAAAACAAAATTTTCTATAACATATAAAATATTTATCTAAAAATATAAGGCTTTATAAGAATAATAAAATTTTGTAATGAAATAAAAATGAATAGTGCAAAGACTAATCAATTACCGGTAATAATGGAAATACGATAAAAAGGTTATAACTGTAACTTTTATAACCCGAAAAATTATATAACTGATATATTTAGAAATCTTATGAAATTACGAGTCTAACGGTACTATTGGTATATTTTTGATATCTCGAGCCCCGGGACACGCTTTTCGAAGTCTGTATCCGAACGGGTTCGAAATAGGTCAAAAATTTACCAATCTGATATTTTTAAACAAACTCATATTACTATGAGCTATTCTACATATTTAAACTACATCTCGGCCTCTAGGGTTAGGGGCGCTAGATTGCCGGACTTACACTATTGTATTCCGGTTAGGGTTTCCGGGTGATTTTCCGGTTTAGACCTTTGCCAATTTGGAAACTGATATTTATTATACAACATATTTAATTTGAGAAATTTATTTTAAATTTTATTTTTGTAAGTATTTAATATTTAACGTTTTCGGAATTTTGAATTGGTTTATTTTCGAAAGTAATCGTTATTTACTTTTTAATAATTGTTTTTGGGATTATATTACCCGATTTTATAATCGGAGTTAAATATGGAATTTTCGTACGTAGTGGTTTTGAATTGTAGTATGTTGAGTTCTTATTTTTTTGAATTTTATTTTCTCAAGATTAAGAATTTTTCGAATTCGTTCGTGATTTAAGACTAGTTGAAATTCGGTTTTAATTTGGAGTGATTTTTAGGGTTTATTTTCGAAGTTCATCTTAAAATTATTTATTGAAATTTTCCGGGGCTTACACATATTTTGTTTACTTTTCTCCCATTTTTTGTTAGCATCATAAAGTAGACAAAATGAGGAAACAGAATATCATAAGCATGCAAATTAGAAAATTCAAAACCAACATAATAGCTAGTTATTAGAAATTAAAAAGTAAAAGAAGTGTTCCAAGGATTATCAAAACAAACAAACATGTCAAACATTCAATCCTTTTTAGGTTCAATAGAAAAAGTAGATTTTCTTGCTTATATTTTTCGTCTCTGAGGAATTGTGGGTCGATATGGAGGTAAGATGATATTTTGCTGTTGAAGAAGGCTAAGCATAGAAGTAATAGCATCAACTTATGATAGATGAGTTCATAGGATGTTGTTGTTGGAGGTTGAGATGGAATCACAGACAAAATAGCTTCTGATTAACTTGAGGGTTGCATATCATCTCGCTAGGTGAGGACAGATAAACAGAACGAGCAAGAGATGGTGGAATAGGAGATGAAGGATGATCACAATTAGAAAATTGAAAATATTTGAGAGAATCAAGAATTGAATCTGTCAAGGTTTTCTTTACAACATCCAAGTTTTGATTAATGAGCTACACTACAGCTAATCGAAGAGAAGAATGAGAAGACTTTCCAGAGGGTTTGATAGAAACATCAGGTTCTGAGTCACTCTCTGACTTACTCTCATATATATTTCTGCCTCCTTCTCTTATTTCAAATTTTCCTCCAGTTAGAATTTGATGTTTCATCTTTGCTTTTTCAGACATCTTTGCCTTTCCCTTCTTTCTTGAAGCTTGTTCCTTTTCCTTTTCTTGATTATCACCTTCTGACGCACTCTCTATTGTTAAAATTAGCTCCCCCTTAGCTAGTGCTTTAATTCTTTTCCAGTCAAAACTACTCTTGTTAAACTTAGGATGCCTATACCAAGAACCATCCTTAGGAAAAATTAGCTTCCCCAATTTTCTTTAGATGAATGGGCATCTTAAAATCTTTGGTTAAGTGGATTTTCTTAAACTTGAAGAGCTTCATCAACAAGTTCCCATAGGGTCTATTTTTCCTTGTTCTCCACGTGTGTCTCATAATCATGCTAGGCATATCAAGCTTAACATTCTTTTTCATAGCAAGCACAACCACAGCTTCTTCATTGATATAGTTGTTGTACTTCCATTCTTTAGAAGAATACAATCAATTACTATTTTATGCAAAAGTCGAATCAACAACTCAAAATCAGGAGCAAAAATCTTTTTTCCACATAATGACCAACCCCATCATTTAATTCTCGATACAAATTTTGCTTTTCCATTTGCAAAAACTGTTTATCATCTTGTTCATGTTTCATCCCGAAGCTATCAATCAAGTCTTTCCTATTCACTTTGATAACTTTACCATGGGCTCTGGATTTTAAACTAAAATCCTCTAATTTCTCTAAATGCTCATAAAATTCTTGAATCAATGAGCCATCAATCAAACCAGAAATATCACAAATATTTTAGCATCCTATTCTATTTAACTAATGATCCTAGAAAAATCCATTTGCTTTGAAAATTTTAAAATCTATATATGCACATTCAAGTACCTTGATTGACGTGATTTTTTGCTTTTAGTTATAGGATTTTTCTTGAGTGAACAATGAACCAATTTCCTCTTCCTTGGTTGGGGTGCAATCTGTGCAGACTCTGAGCTTCTCTCTGAGTTAGCATTAGAGGATGTATGTGGTTCCTCTGATTTTGATTTTTTACCTTCTTTGGAAATTTCTTCATCTTGTTCTTGTGATCCTTTATCATGCCGAAATTTTGATCGTTTTTCTCTAGGGTTTCCATCCTTGGTTAAGGTTTCTAAAGTTTCCTTAGAATCAATTGGTTCATCCTCTACCGAGATGGTTCCTTTGATTGGTTTTGTTTTGAACCCTTTTGAGGCAAGACGAAATTATTTTCTTGAAGACATGATTTGATCCTTTTGGAGAAGAAAAGGGAATGATCGGTTGTGTTTTGAACGAGAGAGAGAAATCAAGAAAGTTGTATTTTGTTTTCTTAAAGGGAGTTATGAAGAGGCGTGTATGAGGGAGGTATTGAAGGGACTTCAATAGCATGTTCCCAAGAAAAAAAAATATGCCGCCACTTTTCAACATTTTATTTATTTATTTATTTAGTTAGTTAAAAAAATTTGTTAAACATCACAAATTAATTCAAAATGAATTACACATACCAATTTCATTTCTCAAAAATTCAAATCTCATTTGATCCAAAGGTTTGATAAAAATATCAGCATATTGATTTTCAGTAGAAACAAATTCAATATTAATATTTCCATTATTCACATGATCCCTAATAAAATGATGTCTAATTTCTATATATTTAGACCTAGAGTGATGCACAGGATTTTTTGTTAAATTAATTGCACTAGTATTATCACATTTGATTGATATATTTTTATAATTCAATCCATAATCTTGCAATTGTTGTTTTATCCAAAGAATTTGTGCACAACAGTTTCCAATTGATACATTTTCAGCTTCTGTTATTGATAAGGAAACTGAATTTTGTTTCTTTGAAGATGAAAATATCAGTTTGTTCCCTAAGAATTGATAAGTACTATAAGTACTTTTTCTATCAATTTTGCATCCTGCATAATCAGCATCTAATTATCTAATTAATTCAAAATATTCATTTTTGGGATACTAGATTCCTAATTTTGTAGTATATGCAATGTACTTGAAAATTTTTTTAACAGCTTTTAAATGTGTTTTAGTCGGATTATTTTGAAACCTTGCACAAATACACACAGAAAACAAGATATCTAGTCTAGATGCAATCAAGTACAAAAGAGAACCAATCAAACTTCTATATAATTTTTCATTAACTTTCTTACCTTGAGAATCAATATCTAACCTGACAGATGCGCTCATTGGTGTAGCAACTTCTTTTGAATTCTCAAATCCAAACTTTTTCAAGATTTGTTTAGTATACTTCTCTTGATGAATGAAAATTTCTCATTTGATTGTTTGATTTGTAAACCCAAAAGAAGTTGAGTTCACCTATCATGGACATTTCAAACTCAGCCTGCATAAGCTTTGCAAACTCTTAACAATATTGTTCATTAGTTGATCCAAATATTATGTCATCAACATATATTTGTAAACATAAATCATCATTATAATGCTTTATGAACAAAGTTGTGTCAATCGTACCTCTTTGATATCCACTTGAGATGAGACTCACTAAGTCGCTCATACCTAGTTTTTGGTGCTTGTTTCAATCCATACAATGCTTTCTTAACTTAAAAACATGATCAGGCTTAAATGTATCCTCAAAACCAGGTGGTTGTTCAACATATACTTCCTCTTTAATATAGCCATTCAAAAATGCACTTTTTACATCCATTTGAAACAACTTAAAATCTTTATAACACATAAGCAAGAATAATCTTATAACTTTCAATCTAGCAACCGGTGCATAAGTTTCATCATAGTCTATTCCTTCTTCTTGAGAATATCCTTTAGCTACAAGCCTTGCTTTATTTCTAACAAAAATTTTACAATTTTCATCTAATTTATTCTTAACAACCCATTTAGTACCGATGATAGATTTATTGGTAGTTCTAGGAACTAAGTTCCAAACATTATTTCTTTGAAATTGACTTAGTTCTTCATGCATAGCATTGATCCAGTTATTATCAGTTAATGCTTCTTCTATATTACTAGGTTTTATTTCAGATAACAAAGCAAAATGATTTTCAAGCTCTTGTAATTTAGATCTAGTTCTTGTTCCATATTCTATATCACCAATAATTAAACTAGGTGGATGTGAAGATTTATATTTCCAAGCTTTTGAACTTTCAAGATTGTTAAGATTTAGTTCTACGTTACCTTCTGCTCTACCTTCTAACTTATCATATTTTACTTCTTTTTCTAGATTACATTCTGCCCTACCTTCTGTCATATCAAATTTTTGCATTTCTTCGATTTTATTATCTAACTTTGCTCCAGAATTCATACTATTATCATTATTTACAGGTGTAAACACATCATCATCATCAAAGTCATCTTTCACATCAATAAAGCGCAGGTTGATAGATTCTTCAACTATTTTTGTTGTTTTATTAAAAACACGATATGCTTTACTATTTTGTGACTATCCTAGAAAAATTGCTTTATCAGAACATTCATCAAACTTTCCAAGATTATGTGCATTCTTTTTCACAAAACATATACATCCAAACACATGAAAAGATGAAACAGATGATTTTCTGCCACGAAACAATTCATATGATGTTGTTATAGTATGTGGTCTAATGTATACTCTATTCAATATATAACATGCAGTTGCAACAGCTTTAGCCTAAAAATATTCAACTATTCTACTTTCATTTAACATAGAACGTGTCATTTCTTGTATTATCCTATTCTTTCTTTCAACTACTCCTTTTTGTTAAGGTATATATGGTGCTGAAAAATTATTATTTATTCCATATTCTTCACAAAAAGATATGAACAAGACATTATCAAATTCTATTCCATGATCAGTTCTTAAAGAGACAATAGAAAAACCTTTTTCATTTTGTATTTGTTTAGCAAATTTTTGAAACATTTCAAAGGTATCAGATTTGTGTTTTAAAAAGAACACCATATATCTTGAAAAATCATTACTATCACAAGTTCATATTTACTTCCTCCTAAACTTAGAGTTCTTGTAGGTCCAAATAAATCAAGAAGCAAAAGTTCAAGAGGTCTTTTTGTTGAAATCATATTTATGCTTTTATGAGAAATTGAGACCACTTATTCTTTAAACAAGTTGAACATTTCACATCATTTTATATTGATTTTAGGTAAGCCAACAACAACATTCTTTTTAGAGAGCTTTTCTAAATGATTAAAATTCACATGACCAAGTTTTTTATGCCAAACATGTATGTTGTCATTCATAAACAAAAAGCAACATTCAATATTCATATTCAATGGAGTAATTAGATATACATTTCTTTTTCTAAATCCTTCAAACAATTTAATTCCATTAGAATCATATGCAAAACATTTATTTTTCTCAAAAGCGATTTGATAGCCTTTATCGCATAATTGACTTATGCTCAAAAGATTATGTTTTAGCCCTTTAACTAAAGACACATTTTCAATCATGTATGGAGAATGACCAATAGTACTTGGTCCAATTATTTACCATGGCTGTGATCTCCAAATCTTACATACCCTTTTCTTTCCATATTATGCTAGTGAACAAAGAAGCATCTCAGTCATGTGGCTGAACATCCACTTCGAAGTACCATATTCCTCTTATTTTTGCTCTTGTTCCTGCAAATATGAACAAAAAGGTGATCAAACCTTTTTAGGACCAAACAAACTTGGATCCTTGATAAGTCAAGCTCATCTTATCTTGTTTCTTAACTTGATGTGTACTGAGCTTGTTTCTTTTGTAGAAACAATATTTTTCAATATGTCCTATTCTATTACAAAATGAACATGCATATGGATGTGTATGATAACTTTGATTTACCTTTTGATAATAATTTTGTCTTGAATAATTATTATATGCATACATGTATCTTCTACATACCTTCTAATAGGGTAGCTTTGTTGAGCATACCTTCTGATGTACCCTCTGCGGTTGCTGTTGTTATTGTTTTTGACAGATTGCACAGTAGCTTTGTCATTTCCAGATTTATTAGCTTTTACAAAAACCGTCTTTTTCACATTGTTTGTTGAATTTCCATTTTCGCATCCAAGTCATACTTTATAAAAGAAGGTCTTTGACACTAATTAGCATACTTAATTTATCACTCTCATTAAACTTATTAAATGTATTCTTGATGGATTGAGATAGATCTTCTACTCAGACTTTTCAAATCTTGATCTCGTTTTTCAAAACTTCATTTTCTTTCTTTAAAATATCATATTTAACAAATAGTTTCTCATTGTCATTCTTTAAAATATCATTTTCATCTATGAGTAATTTATTTGTTTGTCTCAATGCATCTTTTTCGATCTTTAGTGCCTTATTATCGATATCTAGCTTAGATATTTTTGAATCCGCCTTTTAAGTGCTTTAAGTAACTTTTTCATTTCGAATACATATCATTTTCATTTATTTCTTCATCGGAATAGAATTTACCTCGGAGGTTGCCATTAAACACAAGTTGGCTTTCTTCATTTTCACTTGTACCTTCTGATCACTCTCTTATGCATTGAGATCACTCAAGTCGCCATTATTGCGCAGCTTTTCTTCTTGAACTTCTTCATCTTCTTCTTCAAGATTGGACACTCATATTTAATGTGGCCTAATTGCTTGCATTCGTAGCAAACAATCTCCTTTTTCTTTCTTTTCCTCCTTTTCTTTAAAATTCTTTTCTACACTAAACTTGTTAGCTTTATTGTAATTTTTAAATTTCTTACCTTTAAAGAACTTGCTTAACCTTCTTGCAAGCATGCCGATACTCTCTTCAGTGTTATCATCATCAGAGTTGGTTTCATCATTTGTGACTTTTCTTACTTTGAATGCTATTTCCTTTGAACTTCCTTCAGTTTTCTTAGTTGTGTTAAGATGTGATTCATAAGCTAACAACTTCTCCCTTAATTGACTGAGAGTTAGCTTGTTCAAGTCTTGAGCTTCTTCAATTGCTGTCTTTTTAGTATCCCATGACTTTGGTAATATTTGAGTATCTTTCTAACAAGATCAGAATCATCATTTTCTTTTCAAGAGAAGTTAGTTCATTTGTACAGTAGTAAAATGAAAAGCTTCATTTATTTTCTCATCAGCTTTATTTTGAATAATTCATATTTTGTAACAGACAATTAATCTTTGTTTCTTTAATAGTATTAGTTCCTTCAAAGAAATTAAATAAAATAAAGTCAAATCTTTTGCAGTTCATACAAAGAAATTAAATAAATTCAGAATGAGCTATTGTTGTAAGTAAGAGATTCTTAGCCTTATTATTCTTCTCTATGAGCTTTAGCTCTACATCAGTAAAGCCAACATCATCAGTTATAGTCACTTGAGTATCTCCAAAAGCAATCACCTACCAAGAACCATAGTCATTAGCCTTTTTGTATATAGACATGCACATTTTCCAATATAGATAGTTTGTGCCATCAAAATATGGAGCTTGGTTAATAGCAATGTCGTTTTCAACTATTTAAAAAGATCACTCAAATTAAATATATGAGCACCGCTCTGATACCAATTATTGGTCCCGAAAAGATAACCAAGAGGGGGGTGAATTGGTTATAAAAATTTACTTTAAAAAAAAATTGAAACTATTTCACACAACTTGGTTATTCAAATAAAATGGCTTTGAAACTTGCTTAAAACAATAAACTTAATAAATAAAAACTTTAGACAAAATTTTGATAAGAAAAAAATTTGCTTAAGCTCATGAAAAATCGAAAATTAATTCAAAACTTTTTACTCCCAGAAACCTTCTGACTAATTCTCTGATCAAGAAAATATAAGTAAGTTACTCTTTGATCAACCTTCTGAGCATATATCATGAATATAACAAAAAATAAAATTGCATGAATTTAAAGAGAGATAAGGAAGTAAAGAGTGTAAAGTCGAATTATAGAAGTTTTGCCTTAAGCGTCAATCCTCTCTTCCAACTCCAAGCCAAGGTCCCGGTATTCCACACCGGTTGTGTTCCAATATCCAATCAAATCAATAAAGTTACAAGAAGTTCTTGCCAATTCTCTTTTGGCTACAATTCTCTCAGCTTGATTCTCCTAAGCAATCAATCTACTAAGCCTACTTGTAACTCTCAAACACACACTAATTGTATAAAATCAAATCAGAGGAATAAAGAGTAAGTATCCTCGGAAATTTCATTCAAATAAAAACACTAAAAATATGATAGTATTTTGTGCACACAAGAGGAAAGCTTATGATCACTTTTTGCCTTTTGTTTTTCTCGTAATTGTTATTTTTCTTCTCTATCTTGTTTATTCTTTTAATCTTGTTTACTTCAACGGCTAGAAGAAGAGATGAATAAGCTTGTTCCTGATCTTGCGCGATATAAGCTTGTGATTATCAACAATATTTGTTAAAATATCAGCTTGTGTTTATCTTGAAATCTGCTCAATTTGAATTTTGAATTTTTGAAGCAATCTCGAAATTTTTACTTCAATGGATAAGCTTAAATATCTAAACAAGTTATATAATTATCTTGAACTTGAAATTCAAATTTGAAATCATTCGTTGTTCAAAAATTCTTCGTCTGGTACGGTTCATACAATATTTGAATTCTCCATGATTTTTGAGCTTCAAAATTCCTTGAACACATTCCTTAAAAATCTGAAACATGTTTTGTAATTACTTCATATTATGCACACTAATTTTCTCTTCAAAAGTAATTTGTTATGGAAATCAAATTCCTAATCTTGAATCGTTCTTACCGTTATGAGGTTCCAAAAATTTGAACATTAATCCAAAATTAAATCCCTACGGATATTGAACCAACTTTGTGGAACACATTGAGTATATTATCCAAATTATACTCAATATTGGAGCTAAGCCTTCAGAATATTAGATCCAAAAAAAATTTAAATCTATAGTTGAAATCACGTGTAATTTTTCTTTTATTAACTTTCTGATGTTCCTTCTGATAGCTTAAAAATACTTGTATTCCATCGACGAACCTTTTGAGTAACCTTCTGATATGAAAATTGTTCTTAATAAAAACTTTTCAACCTTCTGATATACATTCTGATATGAATCTTATTTTCATAATCATTGCACACTTAAGAATTATGTAAGTAATCATTTAATCCTTTTTGTTATCATCAAAATCATCATTTGAGAGAAACCAACATCTTGGATTTCCAATAGCTTTGAATTGATTAAGTTATAAGCCAATAGATCTAAATAATCAATCAATGTATGCTACTGACCAAAAATTCCCTTGTCAATCCAAATCATCAATGAGTTCAGTTTTTCAACAATAAAGAACAAGATAACAATTCATTTTCCCAAAGTGAACTATTACCCTAAAATTACCAATCAATGTTCCCTCTCCCTAAGAAAGTGATTAATTGACAATTCTTTTCTAATTCACCAAACCCTAATAGAATTACAACCCATATCCCTATGTGAAATGCAATCCTAATTAGATAATCACAAATTGATTAGAAGAGAATTTCCCAGTTACAATCGTAATCATTCATGAATTCCAGATTTAAGCCAAAATTGCATGATTTGTGAAATAACATTGATAATCCAAATTTGAAGAAGTGATCAATCAACAATAAGAATCATCAATCATATAATCCAGATAAAAGACTGAAAACCAATTTAAGATCCAAAGAATCAAGCATCTAAATATCATCCAATAGATGGATAAAATAAAAAGAACAAAATAACCTGTCAAGAAATCCTGTTCTTGAAATCCAAATCCAAATAACGTTTTCTACTTGAATCCTGGTATGGAATCCTTATTCAAATCAACAAGAAAAAGCCAACTAGTGTCTATGTCCTATTCTAATTCAAGAAGCAATGGAAAGAATTCTTAATTTCATGCCTAGGGTTTTTCTTTTCTGAACAAGACAACAACATGAATATATATGAAGGGTTAGAGGGAATTTACACCGGCATTAAAGGATGGCGGCCTTGAATTAAATTTTACCAGCCTTTAATGTGAAAATTAATTTCCAAGAGCAGTAATAAATATACACTGTCTTCAATACCGACGGCCTTGATTTCTCCTAGTGCTGGCGTACGTTAAAATTTGCATAAGTCGATAGAAACCAATTTCAACACTAGCAGTGCTATATCGATGTTAAAAAATTCGATTCTATTCATAACTAACAGCAACGTAAAGCCGGCAGCGCAAGGTGGGATTTTGCC
Source organism: Combretum micranthum (assembly GCA_024138025.1). Taxonomy (NCBI): domain Eukaryota; kingdom Viridiplantae; phylum Streptophyta; class Magnoliopsida; order Myrtales; family Combretaceae; genus Combretum; species Combretum micranthum. The sequence continues at coordinate 25,995 of JAMXBD010003195.1, read as the reverse complement.
TGCATATGTGTAAAAAAATTACAGCGCTGGTGAAGATTTCCATCCAAAGCTGACGGTGTTGCTATTTTATGATAAAGGCTACCTGTTTTGCATTTCAAGGCCGATGGTGCTAAATTGCAGAAGTGTCGGTGATAAAGCCCAACGGCCCACAAAGAATGCAGCAGCCCAAGCCTGTGTGAATTAGCCCCTCGGAACGGATAATTTGCTGCCGGTCACAACCCTAGCTTCACTTTACGCTTGTCCTCTTTACTTTGTAAGTCTGCCTCTCTTTAGGGTTTCCTCTTCGAATTGAATTTCTCTGTGAAATTAGGGTTTTTTTGTAATCGCTATGTTATTACTTCTAATGTTCTAACTGTATTTCTTTGTTGTGTTTTTGTGAAAGGGAAAATTATGCGAAGTGTGGAATTCGTTTCAGAAAGAAATGCTGGAGTTCGAGCCTCCAGTAGCTCCTAGTTTGCTCTTTGAGTAAAAATCTGGTTACCTCTGTATTCCTTTTCCTTTCTACTTATACACGATTGTGTATGTTACAAGTAGAGGTTGTTATGAGTTTGTTACATGCATGCTGTTTTCCAGCTGGCCTATTCTGTTACAGTTTGATGTTTATACGAGATTGTGTATTTCTATTGCTGTTACAGATGCTACACTTGCTGACTAAGTCTGTTCTATTACAACATGATACTATATTTGTCTTAGCTATTTTCACAATACAATGCTATTCTTGACATATCCTGTACTTTAAGGTACATAGTCTTGTAAATATGTGGGCTGCCTTCTATTCCGTACATGAGTCATAACATGTTCCTCCTCCTCTGGAAAAATCACCTTGTCCTCAAGGTGATAATCTGGAAAGTCCCTTTTAAAATCATTAAGATCCACCCAAGAGGCATCCTCTAAGGGAAGAGACTCCCATTGAACCAACAGCTGTTTAAAAACCTGCCCTTGCCTGTGAATCACTCGTGAATCCAGAATCACTAACGGTTTGACAATTGGGTAATTGTCATAAGAGTCTCCTGGTAATGGAATCACAGTAGGAGTAATACCCTTGGCTTCCTTCAATAAGGAAACATGAAAAATAGGATGTATTTTTTATGTTTCTGGAAGAAGTAATTCATAGGCCACAGAGCCAATTCGGCGCTTAATTTGAAATGGCCCAAAGTATCTGCGTGAAAGCTTAAATGAAAGCCTATAGGCAAGAGATGTTTGCCTATATGGTTGAAGTTTCACATACACCCAATCTCCTACTGCAAATGCTCGATCTGTCCTGTGCTGATCTGCTAATTGTTTCATGCGTAACTGAGCATGACTCAAATTTGATTTTAACAATCTCAATAAATCATCTCGATTTTTCAATTCCTGATCAACTGCATCCACATGTGTTTGTCCTTGAACATACTTAGAAATGGTTGGAGGAATTCTGCCATATAACACCTGAAATGGTGTTAAATGAGTACTTGTATGATAACTGGTATTGAAACAGTACTCTGCCCAAGAAAGAAATTTGGGCCACTCCTTAGGATAATCCATAACATAAGCCCTCAGATATGCTCCAAGCATCTATTCATCACTTCGGTTTGACCATCCGTTTGAGGATGGTAAGCTGAACTCATCTTTAAAGTAGTACCACTGAGCTTAAACAGCTCACACCAAAATTTGCTCATGAATACCTTGTCCCTATCTGACACAATCGATTTGGGAATCCCATGTAATTTGACTACTATATCCACAAACAATCTGGCTACAGAAGTAGCAGTATAATGAGCTGTGAGACTCCCAAAATGAGTATACTTGGATAAGCGATCCACTACTACCATAATAACAGAATAACTGTTTGAAATTGGTAGTCCAGTAATGAAATCCAAAGAAATATCCTCAAACACTTCATCAGGAATTGGAAGTGGTTGCAATAACCCAGCTGGGGATGTGTTCAAATGCTTAATCTGTTGACACACATGGCAACACTTCACAAATTGTTCCACATCCCTCTTCATATGTGGCCAAAAGAAAGATTCTGAAAGTCGCTTAAAAGTCTTCAAAATTCCTAAATGACCCCCTGTATGAGCCGAATGAAACTCTAATATCAAGGAATTGATAATAGAGGAATGAGGAGGGATAAAAATTTTGGACCCGAAAAACAACAAATCATTGTTGGCTTTTAAAGGCCAAGGTAAAGAGACTCCTGCTACACAATCTTCAAACAACTTCTGCCACTCCTTATTCATCTTGAACTCTGTCTTAAGTAGTGTGACAAAGTCAAAGGATGGTAGAGAAATAGAATTCAACTGGGGTAAAGAAACAAATTGGCGAGATAAAGCATCTGCCACAACATTTTCAGACCCTGGTTTGTAGACAATTTCATAATCATAACCCAAAAGCTTCACCAAGTACTGTTGCTGTTCAGGTGTTTGAATAGTTTGAGAAAGAATTTCCTTCAAACTTTTCTGATCTGTCCGAATAATGAAATGTCGACCTAACAAGTAATGCCTCCATTTTTTAACCGCCTCTACCAAAGCAACCATTTCTCGCACATAAGTACTAGCTTTCTGTAATCTCAGAGAATTTCTTACTAAAAAATGCAATGGGATGATTTCCTGATGCAACACAGCCCCCATTCCCATACCTGAAGCATCTGTATCAACAATAAAATTCTGGGTAAAATCCGGTAAGGCCAAAACTGGAGTGGTCATCAGAGCTTGTTTCAGCTTCTCAAAAGCTGAATTAGCCAAAGGAGTCCACTCAAAAGCATCTTTCTTGAGAAGATTCGTTAGAGGGGCAGCAATAGTAGCATAATGTTGCACAAAACGCCTATAATATCCTGTGAGTCCCAAAAATCCTCTCAAGTGTGTAGGATTACTTGGCATAGGCCATTCCTGAATGGCTTGAACCTTTGCTGGATCAGGAGTAACTCCTGAGCAGAAACCACATGTCCCAAATAATCCACAGTAGTTTGTCCAAAAAGACATTTACTACGCTTCAAATAAAATTCATGTTCCTTGAGGCATGATAAAGTAATCTCCAAATGATTCAAATGATCAGAAAGAGATCGGCTATAAATGAGAATATCATAAAAAAAACAATGATGAATTTCCTCAATAAGGCCGAAAAATAGTATTCATAACAGACTGAAATGTTGAAGGAGCATTAGATAAGCCAAATGGCATAACCAAGAATTCATAATGTCCTTCGTGGGTTCGAAAAGCTGTCTTATGAATGTCAGCAGGATACATTCGTATCTGATGATAGCCTGCTCGTAAATCCAATTTGGAAAATATAGTGGCTCCATAAAGTTCATCCAAAAGCTCATCAATAGTGGGAATGGGAAACTTATCCCACACAGTCTTGATTCAAGCTCTGTAATCCACACAAAATCTCCATGAACCATCTTTCTTTTTCACCAATAAAACCGGTGAAGAAAATGGACTTGTACTTGGCCTTATGATACCAGAAGTCAACATTTCCTGAACCAACTTTTCCATCTCTTCTTTCTGATAATAGGATAACGATAGGGTCTGACATTTATGGGCTGTGATTCATTCTTCAGATGGATATGATGTTGAACATCACGTAATGGAGGCAATGATGATGGAGTCTCAAAAATACTGGGAAATCTGCCCAATAGTTCCTCAACCGAACTATTGCAGGTGGTATCAATCAGTTCACTATCCGTCTGAGCCACCAAACTAAACAAACCAGCAATTTGATCAGATTTGATCAATTTGTTTAACTGGGAGACTCTATCCGCTTGGGCAAAACAGAGGAAATACCATGTAAACAAACGTGATGGCCATCCAAAAAAAAATCCATAGTAAGATGAGCATAGTTCATAGTAACAGGCCCTAGAGTTTGAAGCCACTGTATTCCTAATACCAAGTCTGCTCCTTGAATAGGAAGAACATACAAGTCAACATTGAGCTGTAAGTCTCCCAAAATTAATGGTACTTTCTCACAAAATCCTGTACAACTCATATATTCCCCATTACCAATCATCACTCTAAAAGTAGGAGTAGCTAAGACAGGTAAATGTAACTGTTTGGCAACATGTTCCTGTATAAAATTGTGAGTACTCCCTGAATCTATCAAAATAGAAACCGACTGTCCCCCAATACACCCTTCCAGTCGCAAAGTTCTAAGAGCTTGTGTGCCTGACAAAGCATGATAACTGATCTCTATAGGAGTATCCACAGAATCCTGCGATACGGAATCTAATGATACAAAATCACTAGTAGCATCCTCATCTGGTTGTATCAACATAAGAAATTTAGCTTTACAAATATGGTCTTTGTTAAATTTCTCATCGCAATTAAAACAAAGACCCTTCTCTCGTCGAACAGCCATCTCAGCAGGAGATAATCTTTTAAAAGGTAAAGATTTTTTTGAATATGTGTTTGAAGTAGCGGAAGAAGAGGAAAAAAGTAGGTTTAGGAGTAAAAGGTTTAGATTTAATGGATGTAGGAGGTGTATAAGTGGAAGAAATACCAGATTTAGAAAAAGAGGAACTTGTGTATGTGATGTATAAGATGAAATAGGGTATGGTAAAGTGTGTGTAAACTTAGATTCAAAAAGTTTAGCCAGACTCATTGCTTGGATTAAACCAGTAGGTTGACTAGCTAAAACCTCCTGCTGAAGCATAGGTTTAAGACCTGAAACAAAACAACTCATGAGAAAACTCTCAGATAGCCCAGTCACATGATTAGACAAGGATTCAAAAGCATGCTGATACTGAGAAACAGTTCCAGTTTGAACCAACTTAGACAATCTACCCTGTGGATCCTCATATAACGAAGGACCAAAACGATGTTCCATGGCCTTCAAAAATACAGGCCAAGTAGAAATTAAACCACTCCTAAACAACCATTGATACCAATCCGCAGCATCATCCTCCATTGCAAAAGATGCAATTTTTAATCTTTCTGAATCAGGAACATTATGTAAATCAAAAAATTGATTGGCTTTAAAAATCCAAGACATTGGATTGTCCCCTGAAAATTTAGGCAAATCCAACTTCATATTTTTTATGAAAGAATATTGAGATTCCGCTGATTCGAATGTCCCTCAGGAGAAAATGATGAGTTAACATGTGAAGTAGAATTCGAATTAACCTGATTCTCCATTTGCAATTTAACGAATTGCAAAACCTGACTCATATCAGATAATAATCTATCTGTTTTAGATTCAAGAGAAAGAATCTTACTTTCATGTGACAGTAAATCCTCCTTTAATTGAGAAATCCACGAGTACCCTCAGCCATTGCAACAATGACGAAAAATCAATGAAAGCACCAATGATAAAGCCCAAAGGCCCACAAAGAATGCAGCAGCCCAAGCTGTGTGAATTAGCCCACTCGGAACGGATAATTTGCTCCGATCACAACCCTAGCTTCACTTTAACGCTTGTCCTCTTACTTTGTAAGTTGCCTCTCTTTAGGGTTTCCTCTTCGAATTGAATTTCTCTGTGAAATTAGGGTTTTCTTTGTAATCGCTATGTTATTACTTTCTAATGTTCTAACTGTGATTTCTTTGTTGTGTTTTTGTGAAAGGTAAAATTATTTGCGAAGTGTGGAATTCGTTTCAGAAAGAAATGCTGGAGTTCGAGCCTCCAGTAGCTCCTAGTTTGCTCTTTGAGTAAAAATCTGGTTACCTCTGTATTCCTTTTCCTTTGCTACTTATACACGATTGTGTATGTTACAAGTAGAAGGTTGTTATGAGTTTGTTACATGCATGCTGTTTTCCAGCTGGCCTATTCTGTTACAGATTTGATGTTTATACGAGATTGTGTATTTCTATTGCTGTTACAGATGCTACACTTGCTGACTAAGTTGTTCTATTACAACATGATACTATAATTTGTCTTAGCTATTTTCGTACAATACAATGCTATTCTTGACATATCCTGTACTTTAAGGTACATAGTCTTGTAATTATGTGGGTGCCTTCTATTCCGTACATGAGTCATAACAGTCGGTATTGCTTCTGTTCTTGCCTAAAATTGTACAAATTCTTCTCTAATTTGCTTGAATTGTATTCAAATCCTCAATGACTAAAATAACAATTTAAGAACATTTAAGTACCATTTCCATTGATTTCTATAAAAATCTATAACATATAAACATGATTTGATTATGGAAATTTGATTAAAATACGTCTTTATCAATTCTTCATTCCAATGTATAGAGACATTTTCTTCAGCATCTTGAATAGAGGACAACAATTGTTAGTTAATTGCGATATGAACTAAGAAATCTAGTTTAACCGTCCTAGAATGCCCCTAACCTCCTTAAGTGTCTTTGGAGGGGGCAACTCAAGTATAGCCTTGTCCTTATCTGGATCAACTTCCACACCCTTTTGGCTGACCAAAAACCCTATTAGTTTACTGAAGGTTACCCCAAATGTGCACCTTTCTAGGTTTAATTTCAATCAAAACTTCCATAACCTAGTAAAAGGCTTCCTTAAGACAACTACATAATCTTCTCCTTCTTTTGATTTAACAATCATATCATCCACATATACCTTGACTTCTTTGTGCATCATGTCATGCAGTAGTGTCACCATTGCCCTTTGATATGTTACCTCGGCATTTTTTAGACAAAAAGGCATGACTTTATAGCAAAAAGTGCCCCAGGTTGTGATAAAAGTTGTCTTAGTCTTATCTTCTTCTGCCATCTTGATTTGACTATATCTTGAGAAACCATCCATGAATGAGAAGAGATGGCTTCCTATTGTATTATCTACTAAGACATCTATGTGGGGCAAATGCAAATTATTGTTAGGAGTGGCTTGATTTAGGTCACGAAAATTCACACATACTTTCACCTTCCTTTTTTTCTTAAGAATAGGTACTATATTAGCTACCTATTTAGGATAGTTGGATACTTCAATAAAACCAACATCCAGGAGTTTCTTTACTTCTTCTTTGATTTTTAATAGGATATCAGGCTTAAAACATCTTAACTTTTGTTTTCTCAGCTTGATATTCTCTCTGGTGGGCAACTTATGGACTACTATGGAAGTGTCCAATCCAGGCATGTCTTAGTAAGACCATGCAAATATATCTAAATGATTAGCTAACAATGAAACCAGCTCTTTTCTCTGCTCACCGAGTAAAGTGGTCCCTATCTTGAGATTTCTAAGGTCATTCCCAAACTTTAATCCTACCATGTTCATATTTTTGCCAACTTTCTTATATTCCTGTATGATCACCATCATCACCCTCGATAATTGATTCAATAGGATATAGAATGATATCAGTATTTTCGTTATCTACCAATGCAAGATATCCCTTACTTTCATTGTTACCTTTGGATCTAAATAAAGGGCAAATCAAGAAAAGGAAAAAGTAAGGACACAAGGTATGTAGAGAAAGAAAATCATTGTATTTCATTCATTAAGATGGATCGTTGAGTACATATGATTTCTTTATCAAGCAATTGATAAGGAAAATAAAACATATAAATACTTTGTTAGTTCAATCCTTACTCAAAGTTAACCCTAGAGTTACACAAGGGAATATAAAACCAATTGTTCAAACTTTGGACTGGTTGAAGCCGTAGGATAGTCCTGTTGGTTCATCATCTATGGAGTTGATCACTGCTGCTGAATCTGGCATCCAAACATCAAATGGTTTTGGGAATGTCTTTTGGATATTAAGAAATTCCATAGGGGTGTCCATCCATTCTTCACCCCTCTTCATTTCTTGCTCCTTTGTTCTGAGTGGTACATACTGTAAACCCCGGTTTTTCTAGTAACCAAGTAAACTTCAGAAACAAGAAACCAAAACCCTAAACTGGATTAGCTTAACCTTGAGAGTGAAACCTAAGAACCTTAGATTCGGCTTTTCTTCGATTTCAAATTGAAAGAACTTTTGTAAAATAAATTAATGTGGAATATTGTTCTAAAGTATATTTTAAATCATAAAAAGATCTGATTTCAAAAAATTTTCTATTCCGAGCCTTCTTGAGATTCATTATGAAAAAGCGTGCCCCGAAACTTGGAATTCGAAAAATAACGAAATACTGTTTTGAACCAAAATTTAATGAGGATTTCAAAAATATAATTTTTATAATTTTTCGTTTTATAAAAATTACAGATATAGCCTTTTTCTCATATTTTCTTTACTACCGGCAAAGTCATTGTCTTGTTTACTATTCATTACTATTCACAAGTACAACCTACTACACTCACAAGCCACTCCTTACTCTTACATCCTTACAAACACTCAATTACATTTTCTTTTCCAATAAAAATTTGTGTCTTAAGAATTATTACAATTTAAAATATATTATTACATAAATTACAAAACAAAGTAAATTAAACTTACTCCCTCTCTCTCCTGCTCCCAAACCGACGCACCCCTCCTTCAATTTCCCTTAAATTTTTTTATTTTACTTCCTTTTTATAATTAAAACAAACCCTAATTTACCTAATATATACTCTTTTACATTTCTCTCTCTTCATTCACTTCAATTGTTTCAAAAAACTCACACAAACTGTCACGACCGAAAGGGTACCCTAAACGTAACAGTCCACCACACTCAATATTAAAGCTTAAGTGTGACAACCTTAGCCACTCCCAAAAGCTTTGATATTAAGTGTAAGGCGTTCTCTCACAAATTTAGAGGACCATACATGGAATTATGAAGCTTAAGAAGATATAATAAGATATTAAGAAAAAATGATTCATAATATTCATAACAATGGTCTTTACAAACTTAGGGACATTTCCCCTTATTCACTAATCTATTACAAGAATATTTGTATATCTTTTCCAATACTAAACTTCATCTAAAATTTTCTTTACCCAAAAAGAAATTACCGGACTGCAGGGTCCTTATAGCCTCAACCACAGATAAGGAAACTGCAAAAGATATCTATTGAGGTATAAGCTAACAGGCTTAGTGAGAATTATTTCCAAAATATAACTTCTTGTAACAAAATTTCAAACAAGTTGTTTAATCAAACAAATGGAATGCAACATACACGTGGGCAAACAAGGCATATAGTTTTTCAGGAACTATATGTTGAATGGAATTGCACCCTCCATTCGGGGTTTGGTGATACATAACCTCAAACAAGTAGTTTTAGTAAAAAGATTTATGCTTACAATCAATATCGCCAAGCATATGAAGTCTACTTGAATTGAGCCTTGCTTTTGGATCTTCCGCCAAGCATTTCCTTAACGCTGCCAAGCAATCGCTTTCGGACACTCCACCAAGTGTTGCTTTCGACATGAGCTTACTATCCTTCTCACCCAAGGATAATAACCCAAATGCAACGTGACTCGCTTTATGGTATGCATGAATCCATTTATTTATGATATCATAACATTATTATTATCATCAAATTTAAGGCGATCAAAGAATCTCATACAAAGCAAGTGTTATATAAAACAAACATTTAAATCAATTCCGGCCTCGCTATTCTTAGGATTCTTTCAAGGAATTATTTTACACACATATCCATTTGTCTTTTCCTAACTCTAATGCAACTAAATTACAAGCACAACAAGTATAGTATTTAAAGGAAATAAACTCACGATGCCATGTCGACTATTCTTCTATTCGGATGAGTCGTTCACACACTCCACTCAATCGAAATAATCTTCGGGATATAGGTATCCTTCCTCGGAGTCACCTAGCCAAAGAAAATACCCACAATGAGTATTTCTTGATGGTTATCTTAAATTTTGACAAGACAATGTCAAAAGAATGTTAAAGTTCATATAAAGAAAAGTTCCAATTTAAAATGGCCATAACTTGGTCATTTTAACTCGGAATCGCGCATATAACATACCGATTTCTACCTACTCGAAAAGATCTATTCATTTGTAAAACTATTTTTATCAAACTAAACCATTTAGGCCCCAAAATAGTGGCGATAAAATCCAACACGAATTTTCCAACTCAAAAACAACTTTGATCCAATCATCCAAAAATTTATTTGCTAAATACTTAGTTATCTATATAGTTGAAAAATCCTCTTTTTATAGCTACATAGCTCATATTTATTCATGCTCAAGTTTTTATTATCCAATCATGTTTCTTGAGTAAAGAAATATTAATTAGAAATTTAGAAAACAATAATTTACAAGAATTTCATTTTGTGATGGGTTTTTGAAATGAATACTTTGATTCTTTTTGTTTTTCAAAGAATTACTTTATTTTTGACTTATTACTTTTCTAGGTGACTTTTTGAAAAACAATTTTTCTTCTTTTCTAAATTCTTGTGTTGGTCCTATGTATGTTCTACACAATCTTTCTTTGACTATTTATTTGAAAAGATCTAAACTTGAAAATCCTCACTTCTTGCTTCCTAAGGTTTTTGCTATGTTATTTTTTCGTAGAAATCATTTTGTATCAAAAATCATTTTCTTTTGAAAAACAAAGTGGGATAATAAATTATTTAAAAAGCTTTTCATAACAAAAGTAGTTTCTAAAATTGTAGTGGGTTCTTTTGTAACTTGAAAAGAATGACTTTATTTTTGTTAAATCATAGATTTTATACTTCACATAAACTTATCTCTAAGTGGCAGAATCTCCTTTTGTCAATTATTTTTAGAACTTGAGATTTTGGACAACAATCTAAATAAACATGATTTATGAGAAATAATAGCAAACAAAAATAACATAAATAATAAAGTCAAGTATTGGGAGTCTTAGCTTTTTTCAAGGCTCCTGGGACTAAGAAGTAGACTAGTCCCAAAATAAAATGAAAGAAAGAAAAATTTGTTTTGATTTGATGAGGACAAGTCTAATACTAGAGACTGATCTTAAAATAACAAGGAATGAATAAATAAATTACAATTGAATAAATAAATAAATTGCATTGCATAAAATAAATAAATTGCAAGCGAGCTTATATGCTCTAAAGAATATGTATATATATATAGATAATAATACTTAGATATAGTAACAATAATATGAAAAAAAAAATAATAACATAAACATAAATAGATTTTCATGAACAAGAACAATACATGAACATATGTAGCTTCCATAACATTTAGTCTTTGGAAACTCACACTATGGTCATGTAAAGTTACATGACATGAGAAGAAGAAAAACAATAGGAAATGGTTACCTAAAGAAGACTTTGGTAGTATTATGTGGTTTTGGTTTTTGTTGTAAGTAGAAGTTGTTTTGGAATTATTTTGAGAGAATTTTGGGAGGATAATTGGAGAGAGTTTTGAGAGGAGAATTTGAGAGAGTTTTTGTAGAGAATTTATGAGTAGTAAATGTGTGAAAGAAGTGAAAGAGGAGGGGGGTATTTATAGGAAATTGTGGAGTGATTTTTGTATAATTAAATTAAATGAAAATTGAAACAAATTGAGGAGAGAGGGGGACGAGCATGCGCCAACCATTATGGAGAGGAGAGAGGAAGTGATTTAATTTTTTTTTAATTTTTGTTGATTAAATGTAATAATAAGTAAGGTAGATATGAAATAAAGTTATGGGAAAGGTAAAAAAAGTAAAAGTTATAGGTTATGGTGTGTGTAAGAGTAGATGTAAGAAAAAGTAGAGATAAAAGACTAGTGTAGATTAGTGATGAATAGTGAAATGTAAAGTAGATATGACTAATAAAGTACCGGTAGTAAGAAAATACGCGTATAATTGCGATATCTGTTATTTTTACTTACCTAAAAATTATAAAACTGATATTTTTGAAAACCTTATATTTTTACGAGTCTAACGGTATATTCAGAATATTTTTACTATTCCGGGCTCCGGAACACGTTTTTCAAGAACTGTGTCCTATCAGGTTTGAAACGAGTTATGGTTTTACTAATCGGATCTTTTTACGCTTCCTTGGGTAATTTCATACTATTTTATTCTAAATTCCTACTTACTCTTACTGAGTTGCTTATTCGGAATTGCCGGACTTAAGCTATCACGTCTAACTAGGTTTTATTGACCTTTAGAGTTCCGGTTGACTTCCGGTTTAGGGTTTTAGGCTAAACCGATTCCAAAAATTTGGGGGTTCACACAAACTCTCTCTTTTCTCCTCTTGGTCGTGAGCTTCCATAGCGCACACACACACACACACAAGTCCATTTTTCTTATCCATTTTCCTCTTGATTCAAGCTTTAGGTGATGGATCTTAAACTTTCCTACATTAAATCTTGTAATGGCAAGATTATTTATGAGTATTTTCATGTTTAAGTCCCCATGAGTACTTGCTAAGGAAAAGAAAATACTACAACATGAATATCAAGCCATCACAAGAGTAGATCTTGTGTTTAAATGTGTTTTCATCTAATGATCTTAATGTTTATGCATATAATAGTAGAGTAAAGTAGAGATCTTGTATAAAAATCCATGTTCATGTTTTCAAACTCCATTTCATATATGATAAGTAGTAGATCTAGTATCTAAATGCCCATATTATACTTGACATTCATGATCTCATGAATAATTTGTTTTTAATGCATTAATGATCATAAAGGTTTTGCCTTGTGTATATAAATGTTGTAGTTAGTAGATCTTTAGTTAGATGAGACAAGGAACTTAAAAAGGAAAAATTTTTGTTGAAATGTTCAAATGAAAATTCGGATGACTTCAAAACCATGTATTAAAAGCCCTTTTATCAACTCCAAAACTTGTGTTTTATATGAAAAATGGAGAGTATAGATAATAAATATCATTAAGTAATTATTTTTATAAGTTGAATTTAGATTTTCTAAGAAGAATATGCAAAACAAAGAGTAGAAATAAGATAGGAAATTTTGAGTTGCTAGTCAACTTGAGAAATTCGTAATTTTAGAATAATGCCATGAAAACATTCATTTTCAACTCAAAATGAAAGTTTTATTTAAGAAATGAAGTCTTTAAGGGATAGGTATAATAGAGCCTTAAATTTTAATGTATTAAACAAGTTTTTCTCAAAGAAATCATTCAAAAACTAATTTTTCAAAATTCGGATTTTGGAGTGACTCCTATTTGAAAACATGTTTGCAAAGTATAAAATGGAAATTTTTATGTAGAAATGAAGGTCCTAAGTAATAGATATAATGAAGACTCAATTTTAACAAGGATAATTAGATTTTCTTAAGAAATAAATCCAAAACCAATGGAAACGATCAAAGTTAGGAAACTAGTTTTCTTAAAAGTAAATAGTCATAGAGTCTTATAAATAAAAAGTTTCTAAAATTTCCTTTTAGTAAATATTGTCAAGAGCATGCATACATCATGTTCATAACATGTCATTCATGATAGGAAAAATCATCAATATTGCATGTATAGTTGATCTATATTCTAGAAACATTACAAACATTCACAAAACTATTTTTCGGAATTGGAAATTGTTACTGAACAGAACTGATCAGCATATTTCGTGACCTAAAAATTTTCAAAACTTGAAAATAATATTAGAAATAGATATATCTTTCGAAATAGATAGAAATTGGTATATAATATGCTCAATTTCGAGTTAAAATGAGTTAGATATAACCATTTTAAGTTAGGACTTTAATTTAGGCAAAATTGATGAACTTAGTAAATAGAATTGTTAAGTTTATTAGAACTTTATAAGAAATACTCATTGAGGTATTCTTGTACTTAGGTGATTTGGAGGACAGATTTCCACTTTCTGAGGACTACTACGACTAGTGGATTTCTCTCCATGACCGAGTGAGTTCATTTTTTAAATAGTTGTGCTCATTATGTGCTTGTAATCGTAGTGGCATTAGAATTAGAAAAAAAATAAAATTGTGATGAGTGTGATCTAATCTTGATTGAATGAATGATAAGTATATCGAGATGAGACTTGTTGTAAAATCATTGTATGAGCTAGGATAGACTTGGATTGTCTGAAATTCTCTATGATCACTCTTAACCTACATAATTAACATGCCATGATTATATGAATAAACGGTACATACATATCACATAGTGAATCACATTGCATTAGCTAGTATACCTTTAGCGGGACAAAGGTGTATTGGCAGAGGCGTGGAGGCTTGTGTTAACATTAAGGATGCAAAATCGCTTAAGTTAATAGAAGTGGCGTAGACACTTGAAACTACCACAATAAAACAACGAATGTTATATAACTAAGAGAAAGAGAACGGGATTATGGTTGCATGACTTATGGACCATCCCAACCCCAAATGGAGGGCGTAAATCCATTCACATATGGCTCCCGGAAAGTCATATGCTTGTATGCTCATTTGCTTGTGCATTTCATATGATTGTTGATAACTTGTCTGTTATATACTGTTGTTGAGTATTAAATATTTGGGAATAAATCTCACTAAGCTCGTAAGCTTACACCCCGATAGCTTTTGTTGTAGTGTTCCCTTTTTTGGGTTGTTCCAAGAGAATACTTTTCACAGGTTGATCTTTTTGGATTAAAGTTTTTGAAGAAGTCGGGACCTAGCTATAGGCATGGACTTCTAGGATTATCTCTTTAACATAAACTTTAATGTTCGAAAGATGGATTTAGGCTGGATAGACTTCTATTATTTTGGTGGAGGTATGCCCCATTGACTTTTGTAAAGACTTAACTTATTTATCTTGTTGTGATTTCTATTCTTAATGCTATTGTATGCCTTCTTAAGACTATTTGATTCAAAGTGTGATCCTAAAAATTGTGCAAGTACACCTTACACCCGATATATAAACTTATGGGATGACTAAAGTTGTCATACTTAAGTTTAAATATCGAGTGTGGTAGACTGTCACATTTTAGGTACCCTTTGGGGCGTGACACATACCCTAACCCAAATGTCCCATTGTGTCCTTCCTCTTGGTGCTCTTGATTTGATTTTTCTTTGTTGTCTTTCATCAGCATATTGATCTCCTCAAAGATTTGTAAGCCAAAATCCTCAGATCCTTCGTCACCTATATAGGGATAGTGGTATCCTTGTAGATAGTGTCATGCCCCGAGGGGTATTCTAAACATGGCAATCACTGTACACAATATTAAAACCTAGGAATAACTTCCTTATTTACACAAAGGCTTTCATATCATGCATAAGGTGTACAACACATTAAAGGGAACGCATCAAAGTAATGTAATTTATTTTGATAACATTTAAATAACGAGGCAAGAGGAATACTTAACATTAAACATGAATAAGGCCAACTACAATTCTTAGGGGCATAATCCCGCTAATGTCTTCAAGACTACATAATTACACTTCTTATAAACATATCATATGTAACTCATGAAGAATTTACATGAAAGTAAATTCATCCTATGTTACCACTCCCTCCACAAAAGCTCAAAGATTTGCCATTGATTTCCTTACTATTTTTATCCTTGAATGTAACCGCAAGTATACCTATTTCAACAAAAGCCTATGAGGGTATAAGCTTACAACAAGCTTAGTGAGATATTCCATTTTATTCATGCTGTGATTTCAAACAAGTTCATTTATTTTCACGCATATGATATGCATGCTATGTAACAATCACATGATTACACAAATATATATATGGTTATCCGGAAACCATATATGGAACAGATTTACCCCTCCATATCAATGGTTAGGGAATGGTGAAGCTCCTTGCAATCTTCTGCTGCTAGTCCCCGGGCGCACCCTACCCTTAGCGATCGATCGGCGTGGCTCATCCTTGGAATCTATCATCGGTATGCCTTAGTTTCTTAAGAATGAGCATGGCCACGGCTATCTTAGCCTCATACTTTCCGATTCTTCACGTAGAAGTATCAACTTTTGACATGTGACTCAATGGATGCAATGTATATCCATTTAATTTATATTGAATCCGAGTATAAGTAAGGTATACTTAAAGGCGATCAAACAAATATCATACGTACATAAGCAACAGGTAATGTTAATGATATACCTAAACAACCATTTGTGGGTTCCCATATGCTTAGCATCCATTGTCACACATACATAAAAACATATACATATAAACACATACCCCATACATGTTCGTTTTATCTCGTAACTATAGATCTAGTGCAACTATCTCCAAGCACAAGCAAGATAACGAAATTTAGAGAGAAAACTCACCCATCCATATCGTAATCTTCTTAGTCGTAATAATTCTCAAGAAGAGAAGTCTTATGTTCCTCGTCACCTAGATAAAAGAAATACTCGGGATAAGTATTTCATAGAAGTTTAACTTAAACTTTCTAATTCAATTTTTTTATTTTTGTCAAAATTCGAAGTATGTGAAACCCAACTTAAAATGACCATAACTTGCTCATTTTAACTCTGAATTTTGCATATAAGATATTGTTTACTACCTACTCAAAAATATTTGTCAATCTCTAAGGCTATTTTTAACATTTGAAGTCATTTGGTTTTGAAAATGGGCCGATACACCTCTAGCATGAAAATTCCAACTTCAAATTGTAACTTTTCTAAATTCTTTTTCACTCGAAAGTTCCATAGCAAACACATAAATATTTATATAATTGAAAAATCCTTTTAATATACACATATATCCATATTATATTCATAATTCTAGTGATGTTATCTTAAAAATAAAATTTGTAAACAATCTTTGTGAAAGATAGAGTTTAATGAAGGGTCATTTTTGAATTCTGATTTAAATTGTGATTTTGTAAATATGTGATTCAATTAACAAGAAAAATCATAATTCAATAGATGATTTAAAATTGTTAAAAGTCTTATATTTCTTCACAAATTCTTGCTTAATAATTTTTTTTATAAAACATGGTTCTATTTATTTGGGACATAAAACCCAAATGTAGTTATCTTTTAAAGAATTTCCTAAGTTTGATTCTTTAAAAAAAAATTAAATTCTTATATTTTGTAAATGTGACACTTAATTAAAGAAAATCATGATTTCATATTTATTTTGAGTTCATGAATATTTTATTTTCATACTAACTTGTTTAACTAATTATTTTCCAAAACATAAATCTTTATGTGGTTGTGAGGAAAATTATTCTAAGTTGTGAAAAAAAAAACGTTTTAAGTTTTTGTTTATGAGGAAAATTAAATGAATGGCTTGTTCTAAATTCTTATCCGCATAATAATCCTTTTCTAAACTCATGATTTTTCAACACATTGATTTTATTGGAAATCTTTAGTTTGTTACACGTAAGAGTCTAATTATTATAACTATTATTTCTATTTCCTTAATTTCTTAAAAAGAAATGGATTTAACATCTTAAAACTTAGTTCATTAAGTTATATACCAATTTATTTCTAAGTGATTTTTAACTAGTGAGTTGATTTAAACTTAACTAGAAAAGTTGTTTGGCTCTTAGTGTTAGTTAAAATATTGGTGATAATTTTATAAATAAGTTTTTAAGAAAAATTATATATAATAAATAATTATCAACATTAAATTTTGAAAAAATAATTTTTATCTATTGGTTTGAAAAAGAGAGTATATAATGAAGTTACTTAGTTAAATCTAGCATAATAATATCACTAAAACTTATGATGGGCTTGTCTAACTTTTGAAAAGAATTTGTTGGAACACAACTCTAAGTCTTTGATGGAAATTTTTCTTTTTTTTTCTAAGTGACAAAAATTTATTTTCAAAGAGATTTTAGTCTTATGTTCTTTACTAAAGAAAGAACTCATCTTTATTTTTAGTGAGACAACAACGATATGGTCATGCAAGAATATGATTATGTAGTTATGTTAAAGATAAGAATAACCCATATAAAGAACGAAGGAAATATAAGAATCAAGTAAGCATATATATGTAAGGGCAAGTATTGGGAGTCTCAACTTCATCAAGGCTTCCTAGAACTAAAAATAGACTAGTTCTAAAAAGAAAAGAAAAAGCATAATAATAAAAGCATGATAATAAGAGCAATAATAATAAGATGCTAAGTTAGTGAACTTTTATGCTCTAAGACAAATAAGACTATATATATATAAATATATATACATAACTATATTTAGTAATATATAGAAGATAGATTAGAAGCAATAAATAGAGCATAATATAATATCAACACAACAATAAGATTTTTACATGAACAAGAACAAAACATGAACATATTATTGCTTTCATAACACCATGAATTTAGAAAAACATATACTATGGTCATGTTAAGTTACAAGACATGAAGATGAATATAGGAATCTTTACCTAAAATTATTTTTTGGTTAAAAAAGAAATGAAGTTTTGGTAGTAATATGTGGATGGTAGTTTTATGGAAAGAAGAGAGGGTTGGGAAGAGAATTTTGGAAAGGAATTTTATGAAGAGAATTTGAGAGAGTTTTTGTATGTAAATGAAGTGTGTGAAAGAAATGGAGAGAGAGAGAGTATTTATGGATAAATGTGGAGGGAAATTTAAAGTTACTTAAATAAATGAAAAGAAAAAGAAATGGAGGAAAAGAGAAGGGGAAATTGATGGCAATATGGAGGGGTAGAGAGTGTGTGTGATTAAAAATTGATTTTTAGAAGAAAAACGTAAGAGAAGTTTAGTATTGTGTGGTATAAAGTTTTTATGGGAAAAAATTGTAAGAAATAGGTATATAGGGTGTAAGAATAGATTGTTGAAAAAAATAGAGATAGGTGAATAGTAATAAATAGTAAAAATAGTACAATGAATAATAGACTAGACAAATAAAATTCTAGTAACAATAAAAATATGCGTAAATTGTCTATATCAGATATTTTTAGATTCCGAAAAATTCTAAAACTGATATATTTGGAATCCTCATATTATTACAAGTCTAACGGTGTTATCAAAATATTTTTACTATCCCAAGCCCTAAGACACACTTTTCAAGAATTAATCCAGTTTGGGTTTGAAATGACTAAATTTTTTACGAATCTAATCTTTTTAGGTTTCCCTATATTATTACGAGACACCGTCTATGATTTCTCAATTTTATTACTCTAGGGTTAAGAGCGCGAGACTGTCGGATCAATCTCACTAGGGCTTGTTTGGTCTAATTGACTTTAATCCGATTTTTATTTCAGCTTTAAGAATTACTCGTAAGAGTATAAAATTTGGGATTTATGACTGTTTTATATTTTTGGTTCAAAATTAGAGTTTTTACTTTATTTTTATGGTTTATTTAGTATTTAACAATTCTCGAGATTGTTTAGTCGAGTCTAGGTTATGGGTTGACCATGTTTGACTTTTTGTAGTAATTGAAATTTTTTATTCTAAAATTCACAAAAGGGTTCAAGCGTTTTAGTATTTTATCGTTGAGTGTTATTTAGACATATCATCTCGATTTGCGTGTTAGGGTTTAGATAGGTAAATTGTTTTACGCATGGATTTCGAATGAAATGATCAATAAATTTCTATTTTTTATTTTTAAGGTTCTCTTTGTCTTAAGTTTTCGAAATTTCGTATTTTTACCTTGTTTAAAACTCAATTTTTACTTGGGTCGGTCTTCAGGGTCTTGGTTTCGATATTTCACTCTAAGATTATTTTCTAAGAGTTTATGAAAAATTCAGAGCTTACAGATAGCATGGTCTTGTTACCCTAAAACTGTGATAATCTGCCCCTGGCAATAAATTTAACCATCTAATGCAAGCTTGATGGAATTGCCCTATCCGAATGAATTCAAGGCTTTCGAGCAGTAAGTTGAATGACTTTGGTATATATAAGACTTGGAATGGTATGGTGAATGCTATGGACCTATGACAACTTCCAAATCTATTTCACCATCTATTTCTCGTTTGACACATTGAAGGTCCCTACTATATAGTGGAGCTTAGACTTATATCAGATGTATCTATACCCAATAATTCAAAGTGGCTAAAGAGCAGACATTCAAGGAGGAGTCGTTATTAATGAGAACACGGGCCACTATCAAATTGTTGCACTTGACCACGATGAATACGGGTTTTGTATGTCGAGTGCCTTCTTCCCAAATCTTCAAGTGAAAAGGAGATTTGATTTATTGCAAACACAGAATTAACCACATGTCTCAAAGCTTCAATAGCAATACCTTCAAGGACCTTGATTTGTTGAAGCACCTTGAATAGTGCTTCCTAGTATGTCTTAGAACTTAATAGAAGACCCATTAAGGAAATTTAGGCTAGAACCTTAGCCAACTACTCACCAACCTTATATTCACTTGCTTTCAGATTTTTGCAAGTGCATCCTTCTCATCTGATTCTTCTTCGTTCTTCTTATCCTTCTTCTAAGGGAAGAATTCTTCAGTCAGGATCTTCTCCTTTTCTGGCTTATGTGCCTTACCAAGCCTTCCTATCATGGCTTCAAAATATTGATTAGTGGCTCGGTAATCAAATGAGGTGGCTTTATAATTTGATGGTTCAACGGGCACATGGAAGACATAATTCTTGGGTTTCACTACCATCGGTGTTACCTATGGTTCATCATAACGTTTTGTGACAACTGGCTTTGGACCGCTTCCAATCATACCAATGAAGTGATCCACTGTCTCTAGTAGGCTTTTATCTTCCTCCTCAAACTTTGGGCTCCATCCTATTGCCGGTGAATTGGTGAAGGTCTTGCACTCAATCCATCAATCAACAAAGTACTAGTATTTACTAAGAGACTCTAGAATACTAACTATAGGATCTCCTACCTGATGCCTGGCTCGTAATTCCTTTTTGTTACTAGGTCTTCGAGGTCTAGGGATAAGCATCTCTTGAATGTCCTTTCTTGTGATCTATCTAGTTCAAAGCAAATTATAAATGGCAGGCTCATTTTCATCCTATCCCTTAGGTTCATATTAACTAAGTATCCTTTTTAGTAAAGGATCCAAGCTACTTGCTCAATGGGGATAGGTAACTCTTCCAAGTCTATGGTTGGCTCTAGTTCTTCTATTGTGATCATATTAACAATGGGCCATGATTCAGAAGTGGATTTGTGTTAATGTGGAGAGTTGGAGCTTCCACACAATCCAAGTGGGCCAGCTTTGCATCAATGAGGTCCTAAATGTTGTTTTTCAACCTCCAACATTCATCAATAGAGTGACCAATTTGCCGTAGATAGTAGTCACATTTCAGGTCAGGGGTTGTAATTCTTTGGCCTATAACCCTCACTTGGAGTCTCAAAATTTATCAAATTATCAGCCATTAGCTATATAAGTACCAGACTTAAAGTTACTTGAATTTTGGTGAATTGCCTTCTATTGAATCCATTAGTCGGTTGATATTACTGTTGCTATTGAGCTTGGACAAATGCTTAGTTGTTGTTAGAAATTGGTTGAATAGTGAATCTTTGCGTGGGTTTAGGAGACCCAAATGAATTGACCATACTAACAATGGCCTCCTTCCCTTTACTGTTGAACCTTTTTTTTTATTTTTTTTACTGTTTCTTTTCTACCTGTAGCTTGCCTATAGCAATGGCACTCTGATCTGAATGGAATGTGTATGTATAATTTCATATACTACCAGCAAGTGTACTGGGTCTTGATCAAGTAATATAGAAGTGAGTTGAGTGTCATTCCCACAATGACTAAATTAACTACTAGATTGATATTAGTTTATACTAATATTTAGGCAATCAAAATTTATCAATCAATTAACTAATTCTATCTATATGAATGCAATGAGATTGTGAGAAGTTATATAAGATGAATGTGGGAAGGAACAGAATCCATCCTAATCTTTACTAATCATGCTGAATTTATATTATATGAACAATTAGGATTATGGATATTTGTAAGAAATTGTAAAGACCTAAAACTATCAAGTTTTAGTGAACCATAAAATAATCTATTAGCTTCCGCTATACAAATTATCAATGGAATCTAATTCAAATTATAAATTTTCCAATTCTATAATTGTCTAATATCCTAAATTAACTTCTCCTAATTCCTTAGTAGAAAATTAAAATAAAATATTGCATGAAGTACATGGAACAATTTCTAAATTAATATTAAACTTAATTGTTTCCACAATTGTTGTTTAATTCAATTCATGAATTCCTATGAATCCTAATTCTTTTTCCAAATCATCAGAATTCTTATCAATTTAATTTCAATCAGAAATAAAATAGATAATTAGGATTCAATACAAATATTCCATAATTCTAACAATCCTATAATATAAATTCAATAAATTTTAGCAAAATTAGGATTTCATCACTTCCCACAAAGAAACGTTTAGCTACTCATGGATGTTGATTCAACAATCAAATAAGAATATGTAATTGATAACATTATGAACAAAATTCAGATAAATGAATTGCATAAGAAAGAGATTAGATATCACCAATTCAAATATCGCAATCTTCAATTACAATTCTTGAAAGCTCAAATTCTCTCACAAATCTCTATGAAAATGCTAAGACTATTTGTATACTGAAGTATTCTACTTTGCTTCTGCTTGTTGTTGTGTTTGAGGGGGGAAGTCCCCTATTTATAGGAAAAATTTCGTGCAAAGCATTAAATGAAAATTGCAGTTTCACAATGTACGCGGCAGTTACAGATCCTACGCCGGCAGCTTACAGACGGCGTAAATCCATTTTTTCTTTGCGTAGGCAATGCACTGGCAGCTTTCAACTTCGGTTACAAGGCTAGGCCACTTCTATGCCGGCGGCTTAGATATAGATCTAACCAGAGTATATGATGAGAAATGAAAGGTTGGGCTAGTTTATAACGAAAGCTGTCTCAAAGCCGGCGGCTTTGATACCGGCTTAGATACTCCAATATATTTGGTCTCTTCAATTGCCTCAAAGCATATGTTGTCTACTTGTCGCTTCTGATTCTTGATCTACACTACCTTAACGCCGGCGTATGTTGTAACTCCTTTTGCGCTGGTGATGTTTCAATTCTGAGCTGCCGACCTTCAGTGTACGCTGGTCCATCATCTTCTACGCCGGCAGCTTTGAGGCGGCGTATAGTTGGTTGAGTCAATTCTTGCAAAGCTGGTAGTGTAAGCAATGGCTTTTGGTGAGTGCATCCTGTAAGCCGTCTGAACGCCGGCGGCTTTGAAGTTTGAAATGCCGGCGTATCTTTGAATTTTTCCATTTTTCACTCCAAAGTTTCTTGTTTTGATTTCTTTGTCCAAATTAGACCGGAAACATGAATTTTAATCAAAACAAGTATCCATTCTAGCTCTTTTGAACATCAACAAGTTGTATATAATATGATCTTATCAATTCCCCCACACTTGAACTTTTGCTTGTCCTCAAGCAAAATGAAGAACAAAATGAAATCTCTTATAGATAGTACAATTTTCTAATTTAATCACAATTTCTTTAACTTGTTTTCTTGTATCTATTGCTCTAACCATACCAATTTCTTGTAATTAGAGTACTATAATTAAAATTAGAAGTTAATCCAAACAAAACAAGTTTTAATCTCAATTTTTAACAAAAGAACATTCTATTCAAAAAGCAAATACTCAATCCACTAAGGAAAAATACTCATTTAAACTTCATTGGACTTTTAGCTTTATATATATTCTAAGTAACACTAAATGAAAGCATGTGGTATCTACTTTTTCCTTAGATTTTCTCCTTCTTTATTATAAGTCTCCTTTATTTGCATATTTGCATTCATTTTTCTTTTTCTTTTTCAAGCATTTATTTTCTTTTTGGAGGTTTTTGCCTCCATCTTTTTGCTTTTCAAAGCTCATGAATTGAACTTTTGCCTTTCTTCCCTTCTCGTTATAGTGAGTTCATTGAGTCGGCACATCCCAGGCTCATCACCTAAGTGACCAGGTTTCAAAATACCCCTAAGAACTCTTCCTCACTTTAACATTCAAGTTCAGATACTCATAACTCAAAATTTTAAGTCAGAGGAGTAGTGGCTATGCTTGTTTCTTTCTTTTTGAATGCAATAACAAATCAAAGACTTATTTTTATAAAGGATCACTAAGTTTAAAAGTTTCTTCTACCTCTTTCACTAAGTGTTATAATTCAAAGAATATATACAAACTAAAATTTCCTAGAAGTAAACCTGTTTATTTTTCACAAAAGGACTCGACCAGCTCTTAAATTTCCAATTCCAAAGTTAAAAATAAAGTAAACTTGTTTCTTAAGGATTTTACAACTTAATTTAACTTAGTAAACCAATCACAACAGCAGGTGAGTAAGATACTTTTACAAGTTAATTTCATTGCTTTCAGTCTTTACTTTGTACTATCTCCAATTCTTAAGAGATTTTTGAAAAAATTTTGACAGAATTTCCCCATAATTTGCTTTCAAACCAAAAATACAAGGTGGGTATTTTCAAATATAAATAACAGCAAACAGATCATATTCACAACTTTAATTCAGCACTTCATTCAATTTATCCCTTCCCCCACACTTCAACTAAACAGTGTCCTCACTGTTTTGCAACAAATTAAATTATAGGAAAGGAATAAGAAAAAGAATTTGATACTTCCCTGACTTCATGTGTTTCATAGTCATCAAAATTGCATTGCAAGAGAGAATTTTTGCTTTGCTTGCTTTCCTGTAGTCACTACAAAAGAAAAACAAAAACAAAAATAAAAGCAAAACAAAAAAAAAGCAAATAAAGGAGTCTACCCACAGGAACTTGGTGCTCAATATATAAGTACAGGCCAATATGAAAAAAAAAAATCAATAAAGATCAAATGAAAGCTAGCAGGATCTCTAGCTCTCTGGCCCTGGACTGGCTCTGCTGCTATGCTCAGTATGTCTCTGAGGTATCTCCTGGGCTGGCTGTGTGTGTATGCTCCGAACTGAGTCTATCTGTGTGATGAACTGTGCCTAGACTCAGTGGAAGTCTCATATGTCATCCCAGCCCCTGTCTCTGGCTCAAGCAGCAGATAGCCATCTTCAATGCCTCAAAGATAGACTTTCTGAATTTCTTGTTTTTCTTCCTCTCCTTTTCCTGTCTATCTCTGAGCTCCTGACTTTGCTTCTTCAATTCTTGAACATCCAACCTAAGTTGGTCTATATCGTATGCAGAAGAAGCACCTGCAGGAGGTGGAGGAGCAAATGTAGATGGGATCTCGAATGGAACATCTCCAGGAAAGATATCCTGGAACTCAATCTCCTCCAGGACTGGTGGCTGAGCTCCTCTGGGGTTTTTAAGCAATCCCCAGCCTCAGAATGGTACCGATGAGATCTTTCTACTCTCAAATATCTCATCATCTTGAGGAGGTTCAAAAATACCCATCCCCTTCAGCAATTTAGTAAGGTAGCCACCACAACACAGGACTCTAGTCTTGGTATCATAGCCTGTCTATAAATGAAATTCGCTATCTCCACACCCAGATCAATCCTGTAGTCTCTGATAAGGCTGTACAAATAAAACATATCAAAACTAATCACCTTGCTGTGACTAGTCTTCTTGCAGCTCAAGGTGTGTGCAAGAATATGGTGGAGTAGCTTGTGCTCAACAACACCAAATGAAGTAGCCAATGATTTGGAGGGGACAAATGGCTCATTAGCTCTGTCAGGAGGAACCAACTGAAACAAGTAAGCCTCCTGAGTCATGTGATCATCTCCCTCAGGCCAACTGTTGGGAAAATTCAAATTAGCCTCCTCCTCATCATACAATCCTAGTAGTTGGCCCATCTTCTTCAGCTTAACTTCCCTGATCTCACCAAATGCCTGGAACTGGAATGTGGACTCAGCTCTGTCAGGGATATTCTTTAATGTTGATAAGAACTCAATAGTCAAGTTCTTATAAGCTGGCTCCCTGAAATCAAACAATCTAATCCAAGCTGGGTTTTGGATTGTGTTTCTGATCCTATCAGAAATCCCAAACTCATCTAATAAGCTCCAGTCCAAATACTGAGTATTCAGGAAATCCATCTTCACTAGCCTCTTTTTTCTATCTTTAGCATACTGCTGACTGGACAGTAGATTCCTGGTCTGAGAACCAGATGTAGAGGCATCAGTAGTCTTTTGTTTCTTTTGTCTAAGAGCCATTCCTGCAATTTAAATTAAACTTAATTAGAACAGGGAATCAATGTTGAGTGCACAATAGAGCTTAAATTGCATCACACAATTCCAATGAAATTCTTGCTAAATACATCCTAATTTCATGCCTAATTCATTTCACATCATGATTTTAAACAAATTGGAGATCATAGGCATTGAAGCTATTATCATGAAATTACTTTTGAAAGTGTACACTTGCAAAACAAAGTGAACACTGGCACTTAGATTGCCAGCTTA
Source organism: Combretum micranthum (assembly GCA_024138025.1). NCBI lineage: Eukaryota > Viridiplantae > Streptophyta > Magnoliopsida > Myrtales > Combretaceae > Combretum > Combretum micranthum. Next base: position 13 of record JAMXBD010003195.1, on the reverse strand, counting down.
GAATTGAACGTTG